>JAQZBX010043889.1:0-21532 GCA_029593785.1 Cabassous unicinctus
CCAGGGAACGTGCCCTCGTTGGAAAGAAGGTCTGCGCAGCTGGAGTTCAGCTCAGCTGGATTAGGGTGTGCCTAGAACCCAGGGGCTGGGGTCTCGAGGAGAAACAAGGGGACACACAGGGAGCTGGCCGTGCGGAGAGGAGGCCGAGGGTGCAGCCGTGTGTCACAGGCCAAGCATCTGAGTCAAGACATTTCAGCCCACTTTTGAGAGAGCAAAACTGAGACCGGGAAAAGTAGGCCATTTCTCGAGATTACGATAGCGGCCTTTTTTTTTTTTTTTTACCAAAATAAAACCTGAGGACAAATCATAAACATAATTCCTTCCATAATTGATTTTATTGTGTATTGTCGGGGATACCATTTCAGGAGGACATTTGGTGCTGAGCTAAGTTCTTGTGGACTGGGATGGGAAGCTCCTGCCCAGGGGCCTCTCCCCAGAGCCCTCGCGGAAGCTGGGTGCTGATGGGCTTTGTTTTCCTTATTAGAGAAGATGTAGGTTTACAGAACAAGCGAGCTTAAAATACAGGATTCCCATATACCACCCTTTTATTAACACCTTGCTTTGTGTGGAACATTTTTTACAATTGATGTTGGCACATTTTTATAATTGCACTTTTAACCACAGTCTAAGGGTTAACTTAGGGCTCACTGTTTGTGTAGTGTATTTCCATGGATTTTAAAAAAATTTTTATTCTGTTACCATATATCCAATCTAACATGTCCCCTTTGAACCACCTTCAGGCATACATTTCAGGGCTGTTATTACATTCACAATGTCATGCTGCCATCACCACCATCCATTACTAAACATTCCCATTGTTCCAAATAGGGACCCTGTCCATTTTCAGCCTTCAATGCCTGGTCCCCACCCCCACCTGCTGAGGGGCCTTGGAGGCATTTGCGGGGTCTCCTGCATTACTGTCAGAGTGTGACAGCTGGGGGCCAAGGCAGTGCCAGGAGACTGAGTGTACAAATGGCAATGGCAGGACACGGGGACACGGTGAGCAACAAGCAGACCAGGACACGGGGACCCACAGTCAGCAGTGGCCAGACCAGGACATGGGGACCCACGGTCAGCAGTGGCCAGACCAGGACACGGGGACCCTCGGTCAGCAGAGGCTGGACTGGGAAAGTCTGGGGTACTACTCACAACAATCAGTCCAGGAAGCCAAACCACGATTCCTGTAACAATCAACCAAATATGGCCAGAACTTGATGAATAACTGTCAACTTCCCTAATTTTTACCCCACTCCCAACTTAGGACCAGCCAGAGAAAGCCAGATCTGCTCCCCTAAGCACTCAGTTCAGACGCCCTGCTTCTCCTAGCCTACACCCATCTCCCCACGCCTTCTTCCCCGCCCTCTACTGTCTTCAAGTCTCTTCAGAAAGAGTGATGGGGCCTCGCCCCTGCCAGCGAGCTGTGAGGAAAGAGCCCTGGGTGCTCTCCTCCAGGTGGTCTTGGCTTATCTCCATGCAGTGCTCCTGACCAGCCATAAGGAGAGGAAGAAGCACCTGGGCTTAGGGAGATGCCTGGTCCAGGGGACCCGGCAGGGTGTGGCCACACCTGGGACTGCTTCTTCTGGTTCTTTTTTTATTACACACAGCGATAGGTGGACCTTTTACAGGTGGCCTAAGCGAAAACGGGACGGCATGGCGGCCTCCTTCCCCCGCCCTGGGTGCTCTCAGGTGGCCCAGGTGCTCTCAGGCAATCCACATGCCCTGAGATGACCTGAGCTCATGCCCGCAGCGCCGCGGGCTGGGCATCCTCCACCCCCTTTGCTTACCTCCGTGCCCTCTCCTGCTCTCGAGCCAGGTGAACCGCTCTACCTCACTCTGCCACCGTCTTTAGACTTAGAAATGTCTGCGGGGCTCTTGCCACAACAGGAGAAATGTATTTTCTCTTTTTATTGATAGGAGCCAAGTAATCCTTAGAGAGAGTTTACGAACGAGCCGTGACTTAAGCTTACTTAGCCACTTCTTTGTTGGTAGATACCAAGTTTTGCTTGACTACCAATTTTATGCTGAATGTAGCTGTATGGGTATTTTTTTGTGTGTGTATAAGTGGTTCTGTGGGATAGATTTTCAGTTGTACTCTCCATGGTTTAGGTTATATTCTAGAAGTGGAATTATTGGATATGTGTGTTATCACTTTTTATATCAAGTAATTTCTTTCCAAAATGCTTTGCCAATCCATACTTACACCAAAAGTTTCCTAGTGCTCCTGTTACACTGAAAATCCCCCCAAATGTAATTATCCATAGTTAGACATGACTGTCAGCATGCTAAAACATGATGGCACTTAGTCGTTTTGTTCTGAGCTGCCTGGTTACTGTGGAGGCGTCTCTGCGTGTCCATGGCCATGGATATGTTCCTTCTTCTATAAATCACCTACGTGCATTGCCTGTTGTCTGCCTCTCTCTCTTACTGATTTATAGGGTCTCTTCACTTATTCTGAATGCTAATCTGTCTTCTGTTTCATATGCTGCAAGATTTCCTTCTTCCAGTAACTTGTCGTCCAGCTGAGTTTATGGTTGATTTTGTTACAGTGCTGATGAAACTTTATTTAGTGAATTTTTTTATTCCTTCCAGGTTTTGAGTTTCAATTTAGAAAACCTAACCGGCTCCATGATGATAAAATGTCTCCTCAACATCTTCCAGTCGTCGTGCTTCTGTTTGCTCTATTTTTAGAGCATTAGCATTGCCAGGCAGGGGTATTGGGGGCTGCATCAGCTCATCTTAGAATAGCCCTAGGGGGCAGGAAGGGCCTCCCCCACCCAGGCATGAGGAGACCAAGGCTCGGAGACCGCAAAGAGGTGGGCTTTCTCTCGCAGAGGTTCACATCCAGCTGTGCTCCTTCTGCTCAGCTGCTTCGCCTGCCATCCTGTAGTTCAGAGGGACCAGCTGCCCAGGAATGCCCGCGGCACAAATTCCCAAGGAAGTCCTGGTCTCAGAGCTCAGAACAGGGGGCACTACAAATTTACAGACCCCTCTCTCTTCTCTGCAGCATCTGGAGGGGCTGGCTCCCTCCCATTTGCACCCACCTGCCTGCCTAAAGCACAATGGTGCATGTGCACCCACCTGCCTAAAGCACAGGTGCACGTGCACCCACCTGCCTGCCTAAAGCACAATGGTGCATGTGCACCCACCTGCCTAAAGCACAGGTGCACGTGCACCCACCTGCCTGCGTAAAGCATTGTGTTGATTCCAGCACTTCACTCTATCACTTTCTTCTGCACTTTTTTCCCACTTAAAACATGTATCCACCACTTTTCCATGTTAGACATGGATACCTTCCATGATTTTTTAAATCTGCCCACTGGTCTTTAATATGAATGAACTGTCCCTTTATTTATCATTGCCCGATAGGCGGGCAGCTGGGCTTTTGACTCCAGGTTCCTCTGCTCAAAGAAGGTTTACGCTCCTGGGGAGCCGATGGGGAACCACGCCCCAGAGCGGCCATGCCCAGCACTTGGGGAAACCACACCCTCAGGCACCCTCAGGAAGTGGGGCTCTTTGGTTATTGGGGGTTCTTCACCATTCCCTGCACCCTGGTTGGTGCAGGAGCCATGTGGGCCAGACCTGGGCAGATCTTTGGCTGAGTACAGCTTTGGTTTGACCACTATTGACCCTGTCATCCAGGGCAGCTGACTCCATCCTCAGAATGTCAGTTTCCCAACCCAGGTGTCCATCAATGGATGAATGGATAAACAAACTGTGATGTAGCTACACGATGGAATATTATGCAGCTGTAAGAAGAAATGAAGTTTTAAACATGTGACAACATGGATGAACCTGGAGGCTATTATGTTGAGCGAAGCAAGCCAGACACAAAAGGACAAAACTGCGTTACTATGAACCAAACACATTGTGTAACATATTGTATGATTCTAAAAAAATGTTATATATATCCAGTATATTTAATTGAGAAATGTATGCTTTTATTCAACTGTTTTCTTTTTCTTTTAATAAAAAAATGGAGAGACAATGCAGACGTCATGCATCATCTTGCTTCAACTCATGGCAACAGAGTTTGGTGAAGAAGTGACCTTGAGTTGGACTCTTTTGGGCCTTGTAACTGTAAGTTTTTACCCCAAATAAATACCCTTTATAAATGCCAACAGATTTCTGTACTTTGCATCAGCACCCCTTTGGCTGACTAATACAAGGGCCAAGAGCTCGACTATCAAGATGGTGGCTCCAACAGGGATGGGTGAGAGGAGGGCAGGGGCACTCCTTGAGGCTAGAGCAGGAGGTGAGTAGGGGAGCCGATGGCTCATACGCATGGTGAGGACCTGGGCTCAGCGGAGGGTGGTTCCCAGGGAGTCAGGGAGAAACAGGAAGGAGCTGGGCTATCAACCCTCAGCATTCCATTTCACAGATTTCTCGACCTCAGTCAAGCCTTACCTATTCATCCATGGGTGAGTGTTCACTCTTGTATAGTTGGGAGAAAGGCTTAGTCAGGCCTG
Source organism: Cabassous unicinctus (assembly GCA_029593785.1). Classification (NCBI taxonomy): domain Eukaryota; kingdom Metazoa; phylum Chordata; class Mammalia; order Cingulata; family Chlamyphoridae; genus Cabassous; species Cabassous unicinctus. Next base: position 4,467 of record JAQZBX010043889.1, read on the forward strand.
AGTCCAAGCTAGTGAGTGACATGGAGCTCCCCATGGTTGACCTGGTAGCCGGTGGTAAATGAAATGGGTGGTTGCTTCATGGAAGATTTGTCCTATTGGATTCCACCCTGTGCCAGGGTGCCCCAGCCGAGGACTTCCAGCTGGGTGTCCTGCATCTCTGTGCAGAAGGATGCCCTACTTAGGAAGACCTAAGAGTTGGGGAATGGTTGGCACGGGAACTGCCCTCAGCTAATACTCTTGCATGCATTGCAAACCCCTGCAGGTGGGATAATTCTGAGACCAGGTATGGATGAGACTCTTGGTATGCTATATCCTGGGACAAACTTCCTCTCCATCTGTAGACCTGTGAAACCAGAGAGCAAAATATCTGCCTTTAAAACACAATGGTGGGAGAGGCATAGCATGGAATTCCCATTACAAAAGGGAGAATTTGTAAAGCTGCTGGTCTGAAACAATTTCCCAACTGAACAGGGGAAATCACATTAGATTTCAAGGCCTGACTTCCGTGGCAAAAGCCCTGTCCTCCAGGCGGCTGGGGTGGCTAGGACTTCCTCTCCAAACACTGGGGTGGTGGCCTCCTCTCCTGGCCAAGGCCTCTGCATCCATAGCTCTGCCCTTGGACACACTCTTCCCTCATTTCATCTCATCTCTGTCCCTTTCAGTCCTCACAGGCAGTCCTCTGCTGATACAAATTTCTCAAACCTTGCCACCTTTGGGTGCAATTCACGGGCTCGTAGCCACCAAACAAGAAGGTCCTCCACAGATCTTTCCTGGATAACCACAGCTCTATTCCTGGCTTCTGAGATGTTGGTAGAACCACAAGTCACACGCCTAATATCTTTAGCAAATGGTTTTCCAGAACACACTGTCTAGGTAGGCTGATAACTTCCCAAATCATCGCACCCCAGTTCCTTTTTGTTTAGCAGTTCATTCCTCAATTTATCCTTCCCTCTCTCATTTTGTTATAAGCAGCAAGTAGAAACCAGGCTGCACCTTACACAGTTTTGAAATCTCCTCAGCTAGATATTCAAGTTCTATCTTCCATCTGAAACATCATCTCTCAATCCCGCCAAGTTCTCTTCACTTGATAACAAGGATCGCCATTCTTCCAGAATCCCCTGCCTTGTACATTCTAAGGCCTTTCATGAAGCTCCTTTAACATCCACACTTCCGCCAATGTTCTGCTCATGACCATCTACTCATTCTCGTGGATGACAGATGCTTTCTCTGCACCTTTCCTCGCTTCTTACTGAGCCTTCACCAGAACCGTCGTCTTTCCACCAAGTCTCTTAAGGCAATCTAGGCTTTTATTATCAAGCACCCAAAATCCTTTCAGACTCCACTTGTTCCAAAGCCACCTGCATATTTTCAGATGCTTGTGAAACGACTTCCCAGTATAAAGACCTGTCTTTGTTTTTGAGCAAAGTACCTCACGCAGGATGCCTCCAGCAACAGAGATTCATTGTCTCTCCATTCCGGAGGCTGGAGGTCCAGAATCTGTAGGCGAGAGCCTCTCTTCCCCTGCCCAGCCTGGTGGGTCTCCAGCTGCACTTGGGCTTCCCTCTTCGTTTCCAGCCCCAGATGGCCGCCTTCTCCCCTGCGTCTTTCTGTCCAATTCTCCCCTTTTTATAAGGCCAGCAGTCAGAGTGGATTAAGGCCCCCCAATGAAGTTTCTCACCTGGACTAACAGCATCTCCAAAGACCCCATCTCCAAATGAGGGCACACGCCCAGGGCTGGGGGTCAGCCTTGAACCCGTCTTTGCGGGGACACAGTTCAGTCTGTAACACGCTCCCCAATGGTCTGTGATACGCTGTCTCCTGCTTAGGACGTGAGTCTGCACAGAGTCCCTGAAGCAGGCTCTGGCAGAAGTATCCAAAACCTAAACCACAGAGCCAGATGGTCCTTTTCTCTAAGAAGGACAAAGGGCATGGGTGGTTATTTGCCTCACACTGCAGAATAATCTATGGGTCTGTAAATAGAAATCAACGTGCAATGTACTTCTCCTTGGAAGCTGCACTCGCCAAAGTAGAGTGGTCCTTGGGGCTGTAAGTCAAACCACGCAGCCCCCTACTCAGGAGCCTGCAGAGGCTTCCTCTCACTGTCTGGTAAAACCCAAAGTCCTTGGCAAGGCCCACAAGAGGCCCCAGTACCCTAAATCCCTCCCCCACCTGGCACAAAGTAGCTGCTGAGTGAACACTCGGGGAAGGGCTGATGAATGGATGGGACCCATGAGTGTGCTTATGCCCAGAGACCCTTTGCTTGGTGACAAAACTGAGGTCTGAGGGTGCCATGGCCAGGCCCCATCCCTCGGCCTTGGGGGCAGCCTGGCCTGGCCCTTGTGCCTGCCCCAGGGCTTCTGATGCAGTCTGGACACCTGCTTGGCCTTTAGGCCGCAGGGCCATCACCTCCTCTGTCCCCCAGCCTCCAACACTCAGAGGCACTGGGGCCAGCCTGACCTGGTCTAGCCTGGGGATGGAGGGAGGGTTTGGAGCATCTGGGCAAGTGCCCCACCCACCTCCTAGCCTGGGTCCCTTGGCCAAGCCTAGGAAAATTGCAGAGTGGGGTCTCCCTGGTGGTGTCTGAGGAGCTTCCCAGCCACTGCTGCACCTGCAGCCAGCTGGAGGGGGCAAAGCTGCCCACAGCCTGGTCTGGGAGCCCACTCGGCACTGAACCCAGTGCCAGCCTGCAGGGGATGACCACAAAGACGCCTCCCGGAGGTGCCACTTCCATCCAGGGGGAGGGCGTCCATCCAGGGCAGAGGGCATCAATCCAGGGGGGAGGGCGTCCATCCAGGGAAGAGGGCATCTATCTGCCAGTGGCTCATGGGCTCCCGCGGCCCCTCGAGTACCCAGCCTGTCCCGGGTTGTCACCTGGACAACAGGTGGCACCCTGCCTTCTGCAGGAAGAAACACGGGCCTGAGCTCCGGCCCAGCACAACCAGCATGGGGCAGCCCAGCCAGCACGCCGGTGAGGGACAAGCTGCTGCGTCCACCCCACTCTGACCCCTCCCACAGCCCACCCAGCCGGGGTGCTCGTCTCAGGTGCCCCCATCCCGCGGTCCGTTAAATTGACGCCCGCTCCCTGCCGAGGGCCTGTCCACTCTCGATCCCAGAGTCCAGCTGGCCTCGCAGAGCTGGACAGGCAGTCCCTGCATGATGCCCACTGCAAGCCCACGGCCGAGTGCCTGCTCTGGAGTCTGGCCCCGCTGCTCAGCCTGCGGGTGCCGTATCTTACCCCCAACCCGCAGCGTGTGGCCTCGTGGCATTCACGGGGAAGCCCCTTCCGCCCAGTCGTGCACACACTGCCGGGCGCAGCTGCTCACCTCCCTCCATGGAAATAAAGGCATCAGGCTCCGGGAGCCCGCAGGACCCTCCTCTGTCAAACGTGCAGCCACGGACCCCATGGAGGGAAAGCCCTGGGGAGCCTCAGGCCAGAGAGCCCTGCCCCCTGGAGTTTCCTCTTCACCTTTGACATGTGAAATCCCACCGAGGTGGCTGACCTGGAGAGACAAAGAAGCCCCTGGTTCCTTATGTCTGACCTGATGCAGGGGAAAGCCGCTGCCCGCGAACAGCCCAGTAGGGCAGCCGGCGACTCGTCGCGTCCACAGGAGCCAGACTAACTTCCTCTCTGTGGCTTTGAGAACCGTTCTCCAGAACCTGAAGCACTTCCCTGCTGGCCTCCTTGTCTGCAGCACAGCTCTGCTGTCACGAGGAAAACGCCCATTTGCCTTCCACATTCTGCATCCGCAGGCCTGGGAAAAGGTTTCCAGGAGAAGAAGGGTGCCCGCAATTCTACGCACCAGGAAGGCAGCCCAGGACGCCCGCTAGTGCGTGGGCTGCGTGGGAGAAGACCACCCATCTGCGGAGAGCCGTCCAAGCCCTGGTGCTGCGGAGCCTCGGCTGGAAGATGCGGAGCCTGAAGCCGCCGCGGCCTGAAGGCAGAAGGGAGGGACGAGCCGGGAGGCCATGGCCAGCACCGCCACCCGCGGCCTGGAATGCGCTCTCTTCTCTAAGACCCGGGTGGCGGCAGGTTAGGAACGTGGGCCTGGGCTGGTGCGCCCCCCTCGCCCCACCAGAGCTGCCTGCGGCCAGGTGGCCACTGGCAGCAGGAAGACGCCCTCGGGTCCCCTGGCAGCCGAGCCAGCCTGAGGCTGCGTGGGGGAGCAGCCCGCCCACCCCTGGCCTGCCCGAGAGCCACGGCCTCTGCCCACTGGCCGTCTCCGTGCTGGCTCCTCACCCAGGCCACGCACCACTGCCCCAGCGAGCGCCGCCCAGAGCAAAAGGGTGGGCGGAGGAAGAAACAAAAAGCTGAGCGGCACGTCCAGCCCTCCACCAATTCCACATGGAGGATCCGGGAGATCAGAAGTCGGGACACAGCTTACCTGCGCCTGGCAGGGGCCGTGCTGGGGCTCCTGTGCCCCAAGGGTCTGACGGACCCTCCACCTGTTGGAAAATACTGGAGCACGTTTGTGACCACGGAGCTGCAGGTAGGTCTCTCGGCGGCTCGAGGCCCCCTGTGTGGCTGCTTTCCTGCAGACAGGGCTCTCCTGCGTGGCCGTGGGGTGGGGAGAGGGGCGGGCGGGGACCCCCACCTTCCACCCAGGGGTGCCTCCATCCCAGCCGGCCGCCTCTGCCTCCGGGAGCCACGGCCAGCCCAGAGTGGCCACAGGTCAGCCTGGAGACCCCTCCCCAGGCCAGGCTTCCAGGCCCGCCGCAGCCCCTTGCCTCCAACAGCCTGGGGCGGGGGACGGGCTCCTTGTGGAACCTTTTTCAGAGTAGAGTTGATTGAGTCAAAATTGGATTTCTGCTCAGATTGATTATCTAATGTGATAGAAAAATATACAGTCTGGGAGCAAATTTAGATTTCAGTGAAAAATTAAACTGTTATACCAAGCTGCCCACTGAAGCATTAACTGCATTCTCTCTATAATTATATCTGCAGATCGCGGTGGCAATTGGCTGTCACTCGAGCTGCCTCTGGAGGGACTTCGGACAACATGTGCACAGATGGCTGATACTACCTCGGCGGGCGGGTGCACAGGGAGGGGGCACCGGCTTCAGGGGCATCTTTGCCATGAAAAAATGGCACTTCTTTGGTTTGGGGTGAAGAGACCAACTCACCCTCCCTCGGAACTTCTAGAATCACGTGACCCAGATATCCAAGGGTGGAAATGCGAAAATAGCTGAAGCAGCAGAAACTGCACTTTTTCAGGTCGGAGGCCACTGGGCGCAACCGGAGGGCCGGTGGTGGTCTGGAAAAAACGCAAGACAGGCTTGCCGCCACGTGCCCGAGCGCCGTGGCGCCCTTCCACACGGAGGCGCCTGAGCATTAAACTCCTGCCGTCAGCAGCCTCAGCGCCTCCATTTGTCATGTCCGTCATCAGCGGTACAGTAATTAGGGTTTTTTTTCCCAGGCTTGGAATGTAGGATCAATAGCAGAGGTAAGTTAACATAATTGGATTTCTGGATGGGTCTTTCTCTCCTCCGTTAGTCACCTCTAAGTGACACGGAGCCGCCCACCGCCGCCCACTTCCAGCCCTTTCCACCGAGCCCACCTGCACCGCCCCCTCCACCGCCCCCCGGGACGGGACTGCGCCCTCAGCAGCACATACGTGCACGAGTAGATGAATACGTTAAAAAATCAAGTGTGGCCCGTGTGGCCAAAGCGCTGCAGAAACATGGTGACGAGTGGCCTCCTCCAGCCCTGGGCGTGGACAATGACGTGCCACAGGGCCCCTTCACCTGCGCAGGGACCCGAGATGCGGCCGGCCCTGCCAGGGCCCTCCAGCCTGCAGGTGCATTCTGCCGCCTCCAGCGCCTTCTGGATAATCTCAGAGCCGTGAGGAATCGGAGCAATTAAAAGCACTAGCATGACAGGACGTCCTGCCACCGGGACAGCCTCCTGCCCACACCCCGACTCGCCGCCCACTTCTGGGGTGCTGGGGGCGTTTCCACAGCGCCGGGGCTTGTGCCGCGCCTCAGAGGCACACCGGGGGCCGTGCCAGACTCTCTTCCTAGGTTAGAGGCAAGTAAACCTGGAAGGGCCTTCCTGGCGCAGCCTTCAACCCTCCGTGACTGTTTGCCCCACAGGGAGCCCTGGCCGGGGTGGCAGTGAGCTCAGCAGTTCTGGGAAGTTTGCAGCTTTCCCCAGGAGAAGCCCACGTGTAGTGCCTCTGACTGAGCGAATTCCTGGGCAGGTGAGCGTTCACGGCCTGCAGCTTAGAGCCGGAGGAGGCCGGGTACTTTCAGGGAGGAAGGAGCCGGTCACACACAGCTCTGACCACCCCGCTGGTCCGTGGCTGGCCCGGGCTGAGAACTGGCACACGTGACCGCAGCCCACCGTGCTCCCAGGGCCCCTCCTGTTCGGTGCTTTTACCCTAAGTTGGTCTCGGGCTCCCGGTCAGAGTCAGAGTGACGATGGCGATGGTGAGGACACCTTTAGCAGAGGCAGAGTCACGGCAGCGCCCCCAGCCCCTCGGCAGCAGCGGGCAGCCCTGACTCGGCAAGTCCTGCTCCCGCCCTGGAAGCCGACCCTGCCTTAGTCCTCCCGCGGAGATGGCTGGGGACAGCAGGGCCCCTTGCGCCCAGCAGCTCCTCATCTCCAGATGGTTCTCCTGCCGTTTCCCTGCCAGGGCTGAACCTCCTCAGACAAGACCACTCGCCCCCACCCCTTTCTTCCTCCCCTTCTCCCTCCCTTCCTTCTGGAAACATCCAGGAGAGCAGCACAGAGTCTGAGTTGCAAGCGTGGCCAGGCCAGGCAGGGCAGGAGCACGTGTCCCCCAGCCCAGGGGTGACGGCTCTGCAGGTGGCCGGGTCCCTGACGATGGTGTGGAGCTTGTCACCAACCCACCCTACGTCCATTCTCGAGCCCGTCCAGCAGCAGGGCCTTCATGCCTGGGCAGGCGGCTACGGTCCCCGGTAGACCCCAAAGAGGCCCCAGCTGGCAGAGGCTGAGATCTCTGCACCCTCCTGCGGGCATGTGGAGGGGACCTACCCACAAGCAAGCACTGATGTCCGCACGGCACAGTGCCAGCAAGACTGGGGGAGGGGGTGGACGCGCCCTCGGCTGCGTGGCTGCCCCTGGGGGAGGCTGCCTCCCACAGAACCCTCACGGCTCACAGCTGCACCCCCAGGCTGCAGGCACCCCTAGAGCAGGAGCAGGACACAGTCCTGCTTCCAGGAGAAACTGCATTTCTCAGGAGACGGCAGAGCCGGCGTCCGCTGAAAAGCCTCCCATGGCTCCCGTTGCCACTTTGAAAATGTCAAGCCCACACGCTCATTCCAGAAGCTTCCCTGGTCTCCTCCCCGTCCCCACTCACCCCGTCCTCCAGGTGGCCCTGGGAGCTGCCCGCTGCCCAGCCGGGTCTTTCCAGGGTCAGGGTGGCCCCCGCCAGAATGCCGGGTGGAAGGGACCCTCCTTCGCCAGCAGGAGCGTGTGTGCACGAATTCATGTGTATGTGTGCATGTGTGCAGTGCACAGGTGTGTGTGTGTGTGCGAGTGTGTATGTGTGCATGTGTGTACATGCGTGTGTATGTGTGCATGTGTGTACATGCGTGTGTGTGCACACGCTGTGTCTCCAGCAATGGGGTGTGGTATGGCCAAAAGTGACAGAAAACTCAAGCCAGCAGCATCTCAGCATCTCAGCCACACAAGAAGGTGTCCTCAGGTGTGACAGGTGAGTCTGGGGGTGACTCCATGAAGCTGCCAGGGCCCAGCCCCCGGCCACACTTGATGTGGGTGGGGGGTGGGGAGGGCTGCGGGGTCTGCCCAGGCCCTGCTCCTTTCAGGCAACAGAGTGCGGGGCTGCTTTCATGTTTGCACCCTCTTTTCTGCCCAGATCCCCCCAGGCCCCACCTATCAGGGTGTCAGGGGACCTACTTGGCCCACCCACAGGTGCTGCCCCCAGGTCCATCCTCGGGCTGCACAAGAACAGGCTCAGCGCAAGGGGTTCTTGTCCCCTCACTCTCCCCCTGCAGTTTGCTCCCAAGGAAGGCGCCCTGTGGGGTGCCCTGGACTCCAGCTCATCCTTGAGGCTGGGGCGGCTGACACCAGGGTCTCCCCCAGGCCCTGGTCAGGCTGCTCCCCACTGGGGAGGGACTCCCCCTTCTGGCCCCCAGCGCCCCTCGGCCCTGAGCTGCCGTGTGGCCTCCACTGTGGGAGGTTTTCCCAGACACCGCCTCCGCCGTCTGGATGCCGCCCCCTCGGCTGTCCGGACGCCCCCTTGGCCGTTGGGAGGCCCCGTCACCCGTCCTGAAGCCCCGTCACCTGTACTGACGCCCCCTCACCGGTCCTGACGCCCCCTCAGCTGTCCGGACGCCCCCTCTGCTGTCCGGACGCCCCCTCGGCCGTCCAGATTCTTGTGAGGAGTCCGGCTAACCGTGGCAGGAATCCCCTTTCTTCTGCTGCTGCTGTGCATGCACTTCACCTGGAACCCTCCGCTCAGCAGCCCGCAGCTGCCAGCCTGGATTGCTTGTTCTCAGAGGAGGCAGAGGATTCCGGGGGCAGTTCCTCCCCAGGGGCCCCCATGCAGCTCAGAGGCCTCCACGCCCCAAGCCTCCTGGGCCTCCACCATCGCTAGGTCCTGGCAGTATTGGAATTAACCAGCGCCGTTAAAGTACAGAGAACAGATTTAAGGCTTTATGGCAGCTCACCGGGGAGGCTCTGGAGGTGAGACCTGGCCCAGCAGCCCACAGATCGAGAGTGGCCCCTGACCTGTCCTCTCTGGGCAGAAGGTCCAACCCGAGCAGACCCCAGGAGTCCACTCAGTGGTCAGCCAGCACTGTGGGTGACCCAGGCATTTTCCCAAACACATTGCTCATTCATTTATCCCACAAGTGCTTACAGGGCTCCGGGGATGTGTTGAGGCTGGCCCCTGCCTTCTTGGATTACATCTTGGGAAAGGGGGTAGAAATAAGAGGATGCAGATCAAGGGCTAAGGAATGATTTCCTAGCACAGCAAACTGTTAACTGTGGAAAAAAGGAAAAGGTCGACACACTCCACTGTGAAAGAATTAAGCATTTCTGTTCCTCAAAAGACCGTTCAAACAGCGAAAAGATAAGTTAAAAACTTGTGAAAGATATCCACAATTTCCAAAACTGACGAAAATCAGTATCAAGAATATGTAGAGTGCCCTGAAAATAAGGAAAAACAAATAAGACCAGCAAACCAATGTAAAAATGGGCAAAGAACGTGAATGGGCATTTCACAGAATCAGAATCATGTGTAGCCAAATTTTCAAACAAAGAATTCAGTACCATTAAGGATAAAGGACATGGATATTAAACCACAATAATTTTGAACCCATTTGATTGGCAAAAAGTCCAAAGACTAACACCACCAAGTGTCGGAGATGCCGAGGAGGCCCAGGAACTCTTACTTTACTAGTGGAAACATCAATTGTTGCCAAACTTTGGAAAACTACTGTCCCCAAAGCTGAAGATTCTCCACCTATATGACTTTGCAATTACATTTCTAGGATTTACCCAAAGGAGACTCTTGAATGTGGACCAGGAGACGTACAACAACCTCCACCTGTTCTTCGTAGTGGCAAAGACTTAGCGACAACCAAATTACCCACACGCTGTAGCACCGTCGTAAGTGCAGGTGTCTCAGAAAGTGTTTTAGGCTGTGCAGGCCATGTGAGTTCTTCCTCAAACGCTGAACTGTGCCAAGTAATGCAAAAGAAGCCATACATGCAAGGGAAACAAATGGGCAGGGCTGTTCCAATAAAACTTTATTGACTAAAACAAAAGGCAGCCAGATTTGGCCCCTGAGTTGTTTGCTGGCCCCTGATGTGATGCAAGGGGCAATCTGACAGACTGTTTCCTTCCCCTCCTCCTGGCAGACAGTCCTTCTCCTTCCCCTGCCCCCTCCCAGCCCCCTCCTGCCACCGTGAAAGCAAACTTGAGCTGTGGGGCTGCAGGGAAAGAAGGCAGCTTCAAAGCCTGACTATTCTTAATACCAAACTCTCCCCCACCTGCCCAGGTGCCCTAAACCCGTAACTCTTGTCTCTCTCCTCTCTTCCAGCCCTGACCAACTTCAAGTGAACTAATGACCACCAAGGAAACCATTTCCAACCACGTGGCTGAGTGCAAACTCGACCAGCCCCTCGCCCCCTGGGGTGGCACCAAACTGCAAATGCAACCACAGCAAACCCCTCACCCCTCCGCTCACCATCTTCCAGAGCTTGTCCTCCGAATGCTCCCAGCCCCTCTGAAGCCGGCTGTCCTTCGTTTCCAGGGAGTTAGCTGCAACCATCTCCCCTACTGCAGCAGCCACTGGATAAAGACATCCTGGTGCCTTGAACAGAGCCCAGTGCCATTTGTTTTTGACAAGTCCAAGCAAACGAATGGCAATAACATCGTAAAATTGATGAACCTTGCAGTAAAATACTAAAGAGAAAGTAGGATTGCATACTGCATGTTACTCTTTCATGAAGTTAAATGCTACGCAAGTAAGTGCACAAAAACGCAGTCAAGTACACGCCAAGGACAGGAAGGCGGGCGCGGCTCCTTGGGGCGGGCCCATGCGCCGTGATGATTGAAACATGATGGAGCCTGCGCCTTGCACCTGAGCTGCATTGAAAAGAAACCGCGGAGATTCAGGAGGGAGAGGGAGGCAGGAAGGAAACTAGAAAGGAAATAGATAAAAAGATCATTCCAGAGGAAACGGTGACGGGACAGAGCCATGAGGAGCGGGCCAGGCGGCACCCTCGAGGCCAGGAGGGTGGCTCCCTCTTGCCAGATTTTTAACAGACCCCGTTTCGCCTTGAATCCCTCTTGACCTCCCTACCTCAGAGCAAGGACGAACCGGAAAAAGCAGAAAGGATAACGGCCCTGCGGGAGAGCGCTGCCAGCCCGGAAAGCTGAGCTCAGCGCGCCCCAGACTCAGAAGGAGCAGGAGCCCCAGCCTGCGGCGTCTGAAAGCACCCTGCAGCTCGCAGGCTCGGCGCGGCCGTCTTCTATATGTGAGAACAGGTTTTTATCAGCTAAGTGCTCTTCAAGACTCTTCAAAAGCTGTGGGAGGAGGCCTGCTTCGCCTTCCTAATTTATCCCCGGGGATGTCAGTTCACAGAGGATTCCAGCGCATCCATCACATACTCGGAGCTCCAGCCCCTCTTCCCACCAAAGCTCTGCTCCCAAGAAAGATGGGTCAATACTAGGGAATCTCTTGAGCTTGTGTGTTGAGTTACAAAACAGCTATAAATAATAATGACAGTATTTCCCTAGATTAGAAACCACTTTAAATTGACAAAACCCTGCCCTAGACCTTTTCTTCTCTAATCCCAACAAAATTCCAGGGAAGAACACGCTGTGGCCTGCTGCAGCCGGTTCAGCAGGGCGTGAGATCCAGTGGTTACATGATCGGGAATTCTGTGGGCTGGTTGTCAAGCCCAGCTAATTAAGATGTCAATTACATATGCTGACAATTAATACAATTACACTAAAAACAGAGGTAAGCAGCCTATTTTTTCCCAGCGTGTTTTACTGTCACCTCTGCTTTCGAGGCTGTTTTGCCGATGGCACCTGTTCAGTGGAAATGCCGTATCAACATCTCTGCCCAGTTCCACGGTCAGCATCATCTGCCAGAGTGTTCACACCAGGAAAATCAGCGAAGGCTGAAAATCGGGGCTTGGTTTCTTGCTTTGCCTGTTGCAGACGTGAGACCAGGCAGCTCCAGCCTGAAGGCCTGCTCTGCATGCAGCCTGGCTTTGTGAACGGCACCCAGGGTTGAGCGAACATTCTTCCAGGATTTGGAAACCTTTCCCTGAGTCGGCACAGAAGTCAATCAGCACCTGACAGGGAACTGCTGACAGAGGTGGCCGTCCCAGCGTCCCACTTCCTCTCCGTGACAGAACTGAAAACACCACCAACATCCACGCGCAGCCACGTCCTCCCTTGACGGTGTCCGTGGGTTGGTGGAGCTCAGCGGACGGCCGCAGAAGTGTCCTGTGAGGCTGCGTCGGCTCCCTGGGGGATTGGCAGTAAAGAGGACGGCACATCCCACGATCACATATTGAACGTGTTACAGAGATTTTCCATCAGCGCACGCCACAGTGGGTGCCCTGTGTGTGCACAGTTTTTATTTCCAGAGCCAGTGCTCATTCACCCGCATACCACCAGATAAAACATTACCCCCGTTTTACAAAAAAGAAGGTAAACTGCGTCGTGAAATCACCACGGGCTTCAAAGTCCAGTCCAGCTCCATCCACGGCTGCACACAGACATGCCCGTCGGCCGACATCTCCTAGCAGCTCCTGGGCCGGGCGCTGTCCAAGAGGGAACAAGGACAGAGACATGGATGCAGAGGCCTGGGGGCTGTATGGAAAGGGGCGCCCAGGAGACCTTGGCGGCTTTTTCCTGGGAAGAGTCCTCCACACGATGCTGTCCTCCCAGGCCTAGCTCCCAGCCACCTCCTCCAGGAAGGCCCCACGGCTGCTGCCTCCCTTAGAGTCACCCCCTCTGAACCTCTGGGTTCAGCCACTGAGCCGCAGGGTGCAGAGTGGACATCTCCACCCCTGCCCCCACCGAAGGTCCCGCCGCATCAGCTCTGCCAGGCGCCGTTTGAAGCCGCCCAGTGTCGTGGCCTGACGCGTTCTCCTCCGTGCTTCTGGGTGTCAGATACAAGCACAGTCGTGAGGAGATACGACCCCGAGGAGTCCCACAAGGTGGCTCAGGAAGCCGGGGGCCGGGCAGACGGGGCATGGGTGAAGCCCGAGGGGCACTCAGGGGGCCTGTGCTGTACTCAGGGTCCTGCTCCGAGCTCTGGGTTCTGGACCCTCTTCTTGCAGAGGTCATAAAGTCATTTACGAGAACCTGGGAAGGGGTGCAGGACACAGGGGGACAGGGTCCCCACCGAGACCCCCTCTGCAGACAGCGCGGGGGAGGCCTCTGGGAGTCCCTCAGCGTCCTTTCACAGGTGTGGGCTCTGACGAGCGCCCTGTGCTCCCAGGTGCGGGCAGGTTTGCCTCGGATGTGGGCGTCTTCACCTTTGGGCCTGACCCTATGCAAGGCCTTTCGACCCTTGTCTGACCGCCCCAAATCCCGCTGTCATACGCGACACCTCCCGATACCCGGGGAGCTCTGTGCTCTCTTAAAAACTGGCTTGCTTCTTGATTGTAAAAGAAGCACAGATACATTCTAGAAAAGCCTGAATGAAAATGCAGAAGAGCACACAAAATAAGCAAAACCTCACGAACGGCTGAGCAGGCCTGTTAACATCTGGCATATATTCTTTGAGGCTTCTTTCTGTGGCAATATATCATTCCCTCCCAAATTGGAATTTTGCTTTCTATATTGGTTTTGGCCAGTTTTTATTGAATGTTCTTGTATTCGAAGATAACACGTATCTCCCAGAGAGCACAGGGAAGCTAAGGGAAAAAGATTGATGAACTGAAAATAATTCTGAGGATTATTTGGAAGAATTTTTGCAAAAGGCAATTTTGGGGAAAAAAGAGAGTAAGGAACAGGGACTTACCATACCAGAAACTTGGTAATTAAATTCCTCACTTAATCGCCTGGCTGTGGGAATTCAAGGAGCCTGGGATAGGTCAGGAAGAGAAAACTTCAGAATACAACCCAAAGCCCGGAGCCAACAGAAGCCTAAATGTAAAACACAAACATAAGCACACTCAGAACTCGGTGTATACCCCGAGGGCCTGCCGCAGGGGACACTTTACATCAGAAGGGAAAGAAGCGCACTAGATCGCCCGGAGATAACCGGCTCGTGATTTCAAGCACTACCTCAGCATTTTCATCAAAGCGCACTTCACCCGGGTTCAACATAAAACCGTCCAAAGCAAACCACAAAGGTGCTGAAAGCACGTGCAGGGGAAGCGTCTAGGTGGTGGGGCTGGAGCAGGCGATTATAACAGGCAGATGGAAACAGGAGAGGAAATGGGAGACACGCACACGTCAAAAAGAAACAGACCCGCTTGGCAAAAAAGACGCCGCTCAGCCTCCAGTGAGGTGCTCATCCGCTGTCTCCCGCCACACGTGTTCCATGAAATGCATTTTTAAAAACTATTGAGGCGTTTTTATTTCAAGAGAAAGCTGTATTGGGCAGTGGAATAATATTCTTTATAAGTTGAGCTATATTTGGCACTATAGAATTTTCTTAATATGCTAACGGAATTTGATTTTTGTAACATTTTATTTAAGTATTTGTATTCATAAATGAGAATGCTCTGTTTCTTTTATACCATTTTACTGTCCTTGTATGTTTGCTTCTGGAAGGAAGTGGAACACGCATATTCAAGAATATCTGTAGCATGGAGTGCGAATATTCTCACTGTCCTGATTCTGTGATAATCAGGGTAGGCTAAACATTTGCCATATTAGAAACCATGCATGTGTCTCAGACCTCGTTTTTCTCCCTAGGTCTGGTTTTTGGAATGCTGGTGATAAACTAAGCCTGATTTATTATATGACCATCCTGTATGGGGAAAGACTGTAACTTTGGGTATCTTGGGTCAACCTTAAGCGATACAGCAGGGGGGCAGATGTGGCTCGGGTGGTTGGGCATCTGTCTCCCAATTGGAGGACCCTGGGTTCGATCCCTGGGACCTTCTGGTAAAAATTTATTTTTATTTTTTATTTTTTTATTGTTCGTAAAAATTTAAAAAAAGAAAACTACAGAAGTCGCTTGGGCCATCAGGCCCCATGCGCGGGTGCACCGCCAGGCCCCGCGAGCCATGCAACAAATGACGTAACAGGAGAATGACACAAGGGAGAGCCAAGACGAGACGCACCGAAAAACCAGGAACTAATGTGGCACAGGTGGTAGGATGCCTCTCTCCCACATTGGAGATTCCAAGGATCGAATCCCAGGGAAGACAGGAGGAGAAGGATGAGAAGAGAGGGCAGGAAGTGGACACAGAGAGTTGCCCAGGGAATGGACACAAAACAGCAAAAACGGGGGCGGGGGGGTGTAAAAATGGATGAAAGTAAATAAATCAATCCTTTAAAAAAAAGTATAGGGGAGCAAGATACGGACTAGAGTTGGTAGTAATACTTTGACGATGCTCTTTCATGATTCGTTAACAAATGTTTGATAACAATGCAGGATTTGTGGGGGGTGATGTGGGGGAGCCCTGTATGATGTTATGCATGTTTGTTTTGTAAGTTCACAATGTTTATTGAACACTTATAATTTATGTATGTTCATGTCTGAATGATATACTTCAATAAATTGTTTAAAAAAAGAATACATGCAGCATGAAGCTATGTCAGCACTTGGAAGTGGGTTTTTTTTTTTTCGCTTTTTATTTTTTTCTACAGGGTCCTCACACTTTTGAGACAGGAAGGCCATACTTTCTGTCTACATATTCTTTCTCGTTGCTTGCTTAGTTAGAATATATAATTTGTGGATTCTCTTGCATCCTTGAATTTGTTCATCTTCGTGTGTTTGTGTGTGTGTTGGTGTGTGTGTGCAGAAAGAGAATGAGAGAGAGAGAGACAGGGAGAAGGAAAGAACCTAAGCAGTCAGCCACTTAGCAAGAGCGCTGCCTTCCCTGGACGCTTAGGGTCCTGTTTGCTGCTTTAAAATCTCTGAGCTACTTCCCCTTTCCTAATCCTTTGCTTTTATCTTGAATAGATTTGAATTTTCAAGAATTATTTAATTTTTATTTTATTATTCTCGAAAGGAATTAATTTTTCTAATGTCTTAAAATTAAGGTTCATTTTTCATTTCACAATTTATTAAGTCCATTTAATTTGAGTTTATTACTTATTTTTCCTTAGATTTTTAAGGGAAAGTTAATTAACCTTTGAGTCCAGTTTTGACCGCATCTTCCATGGTTTGATATATAGTATTCATTTACATTATTTAAACATGTTTTTCTTTCTTTACCATCCAGTTGCTTTGATTTGAATTTCATCAAATCTAGATAAATGAATGTTGTTTGTATCATTTCTATTTTGAATTCTATGCTATTTTGAATTTGTATCATTTCTATTTGAATTTCATCAAATCTAGATAAATGAATGTTGTTTGTATCATTTCTATTTTTTTAACTACTGAAGTTTTCTCAGGTTTTTTTTTTTTTAAGTGTTCTTTTGACACTGAAATAGACTATGCATCAATTCATTCCTTTATCTAACAAATATTTACCAAACACTTCCTGTGTGCTGGCAGAAAATTTCTTTCTTTAGCATGCCAAATTTGATTTTATCCACTACTTCACCACAGCAACTTTCAACCAGGTGACTTTGTCACCTGGGGGACGAATTTGGCAGATTAGACCTTTTTTATTGCCAGGACTGGGCTCGTGTCATGGTCATACAATGGCTAGAGGCCAGGTGATTTAGTTTCCTTGTTGCCAAAGCAAGTACAAGGCAGTGGGTTGGCTTAAACAACCAGAATTTGTTGACTCACTTTTTTGAGGCTAGGAGAAGTCCAACTGAAGGCATCGTCAAGGTGATGGGTCCTGGGCTGGCTGCTGGCAAACCTTGGTCCTTGGCTTTTCTGTCCCATGGCAACGCACATGGTAGCCGCTCCTGGCTTCTCTCTGTTTCCACGTTTGGTTGACTTCCAGTTTCTGGCTGCTCCCTGTGGCTTTCTCCCCCTCAGTGACTTCCCTAGAAGGCTCTTGGTCATAGGATTAAGGCCAGTCCTGATTGAGCTGATTGACCTCTGCAAAAGGTCCTGCTTCCAATGGGCTCACGCCCACAGGAATGGAGTAAGTTTAAGGACATGTCTTTATGGGGTACACCAAGCCACCACACCAGGGCTGCTTTTAAACACACAGAACCCAGAAGTGTCCAGCCCAGGGGTTACTGGCGCCATGACAGAGAAGCTCTGCTTTGAAAGAATAAGCGCTTGGTCCACCCGACCTAATGTTAGCTTTCAGTAATAGTAACAGTAATGTGTTAACATCTTTCGTAACAATTTCCACAAGTATTTAAAACGAGAATTTGAGGGGGCGTGTATTAGTCAGGGTTCTCTCAGGAAACAGAATCAGCAGGAGGTATCTGCCAATAATATGAGATTTTAAAAGAGTCTCTCACGCGACCGTGGGGATGCACAAGTCCAGGTTCTGCAGGCAGGCTGCAAACCAGGGGCTCC
>JAQZBX010043890.1:0-21520 GCA_029593785.1 Cabassous unicinctus
AAAAAAAAAAAGGAACAACAGCACACAAATCTGAATCAAATAGAAGGAAGGAAATAAAAATAAAATCAGAAATTAAAGAAAATCAAATAAGAATAGAGTTAGTTAGTAAGACCAAATATTATTTTAAGAGAACAATAATATATATTTGGGCAATGGGAAAGGGGAGGAGACAGATAAATAAATAATATCAGGAAAAAATTATGGAACTCAAAAATATGCAGAAGTATTTTTAAATTATAAGGGTCTATATGACCAACTTTATAGCAATAAATCTGTAAACCCATGCAATGAACATTTTTCTAGGAAAGTATAAATTGCCAAGATTGGTCTTAGAAGGAGATTATCAACAAGGCTCACAACCATAACAAAAGTCATAATAAAAATTGAAATGGTGGTCAATGTTATCTGATTCCCAATGGCATCAGGCTGAGATGATTTTCCTGGCAATTCCACCAGACCATCAAGAAACATATATTTCCCATTATATCTTAACTATTTCCAAGATTAGGAAAAAAATTAGTAAAAGCACACAAATCACTTTGTAAGGACTGAAGAAGACTCCTGTGAAAACTGTAATTAAAAAACAAAAACAAAAGATGCATGCCTTTGTTTCTAAAGTATAAAAACAACAAAAAATTATTTCCTTGCTAGTTTCACTCCAGGGAAATACTGACTAATCTCTGCAGTTAATGCAAATTCATCTTTGTGCTTAATAATGTTTAAGGGAACTCTGATTTTAAATGCACAATTTTGTATTTCTTCCTAACAACAAAACAAGCCAATATGATACTCCTCGTTAACCTCTTCAGTACCTGGTCCACAATTATCACTGTTTAAAAATGAGCATCTCTGCTGAAATTCAGGGTTCAACTGGCACATGAACAGACCAAAGATTTAAATCTCTGGGACATATATTTAACAAGAATAGTGTTAATTATAGGTTCAAATAAAAGAAGCAGAAGAGCCATGCATAAGGAAACTATAAATGAATCTAACTTTCTTACATTGGGAAGCATAAATCTTAAAGTAAGGCCCACTGACAGAGTGCCAAATTCCTTAGCTGTCTGCCCTACTTATAGTGTCTAGATGTCTCTAGAACCCTCAGGAGCCCCACTGTTTGAAGCACTGTTTACTCTGGCAGTCAACACCTGCTCTTCAGTTCATTGGACTCACCCAGGACAGCTGAGAGGGAGATGAAGGACAACGGCCATCCCAAGGAATGGAGAGTGTCTGCAGCTGCAGGCAGACACGGCATCCGTCTGCCCCATGGGATTTAGGCCGCCTCTCAGTTACAGGTGGAGTGGGCATCGCCGTCCCAGAGTCCTTAAGACTGGGGAATGAACAATGGACTAAAGTAGACTTATTATTCTATTATAGACTTATTATTAGTCTAGCAATGGGGTAACTTTTATTAGTGGTGTGGGGAGAGTGGCCACCAGAGGTTCTGGTGTGTGGGGACGAATGGGTGTAACATGGGGGCATTTTCGGGACATTGGAGTTGTCCTGCATGGCATTGCAATGGTGGATGCAGGTCATTACACATTTTGTCATAACCTATGGGATTGTGCAGGGCAGAGTGTAGACTACAGTGTGGACCGTGGTCCATGGTTGGTGGCAATGCTTCAATATGTGTTCATCAAATGTGGCAAATGCGCCACACTAATGAAGGATGTTTTTGATGTAGGACAGTGTGGGAAGGGAAAGGGTTGGGCCATATGGGAATCCCCTGTATTTTTATGTGACATTTATGTAATTTAAAGCTTCTTTAAGAATAGGGAAAAAAATTTAAAAATGGGCATCGAGACAAGGATTTCCTTCTAAATGCTGGGAGGAGTGTTGTAGAACAAAATACCCTTTACCAATTTTTTCTTGACAAGACTTGCTTGGCAAAGTTCCAGACTGATATATTGGCTTATGTTTTGTTTTAAGAAGCAAGGTAAGACTTCCATCATTATTTTCTTTTCTTCAACTGGCTATGCAATTGTTCCAAATTACCACCACTAATTTTTTTTTTTTATAGTAGCTTTCTATCTTTTATAGCATGAGAGAAGACTGTAGGGATTGCATTTCTATTTTCAAATTCATATTTCGCTGTTACCTTTAGTAATTTCTTTTCTTTTCTTTTCTTTTTTCATTTATTTCTTTTCTTTTGTGGCTTTGGAATCAACATGAAATTTTTCTCTGAGTGCAGTCTTGACTTTGTCCAGGAGTTTTGCTTTGTTTTTTAATTTGTGTCTGGATATTTATCTTTGAAATATTGATTTCCTCTGTCACCCAGTGCATATGAGAGATGTTATATAGATTTCCTAGTAGATTTTTAAAATTTTGCTATTTATTTCTTATTTTATTGTAGTCTGGGCACAGAATGTGGTCTTTGTTATTCATGATTTGACATTGACTGAGGGTTTTTTGGTGGCCTAACTTATGGTAATTTTGTAAAATTCTATTGATATGAAAATTCTCTTTGTATGTCTTTATTTCAAAGAGAGAGTTTGATATGTTTATATCTTTCAGCCAGATTATTCATAATAAATACAAAATTAATGGATGATAAGTTGTAAATATGAGGGTTAAAACAATAAATCTTCTAGATGAAAATATTGGAAATACCTTTGAGACTTTGTGGTATGCAGAGATTTCTTGGGAAGGATACAAATGAACTAACCATAAAGAAACAAAAACTGGCAAATTGGGCATCCTGAAAATTAAAAATTCCTGATCATCAAAACACACCATTAAGAAAGTGAAGAGCAAGTCAAGACTAGGAAAAAGATATTGTCAATATATCTATTTGACAAAAAGATTTATCCAGAATATATTAAAATTTACAAATGATAAGAAAAATAAAAGATATTTTTTAGAAATTTTTAAAAAAAGGTAAAAAGACCAGAACAGATACTTCACAAGAAAAAAGATCAAAATAGCCAAAGATTCTTTTCAGAGGTGCTCGAATATCATTACTTATTGGGCAAATGAAATTAAACCACATTGAGATACTACTGCATAGCCACTGAAAAGACAGTACCACGTGTTTGCATGGAAGAGGAGCAATGAGACTCTCATACCTTGCTGATTGGGAATTTAAAATGGAACGAACATTTAGGAAAGTTTTATTTTTCTAGATTAAAATGAGATATAATTTGCACTCTGTAAAATGCATCTTCTTTATCCTCTCTTATGTTTCATCTACTAAAAACTGAGAAAGTTGTACTTATCATTTCTTTAGTATTTAAAGTTCTATTTCTTTCCATTTCTCTTCCTTGCAGCTTCTACTTATATATTTTGATACCAGATTATTTGGTGCACAGAAGTTCAGTATAGTTTTCTCTTCACACTGGAGAACTATCCCCATGATCTTTAAAAAGCAAACCTCATTGTCCAATTTAAATCATTTTTCCTTAAACGTGTCTGATATTAATTCCTTGGCCTTTGTTTTCTTTTTTATTTCAATTTGCATTGGATGTCTTTTCCCTTCTTTTGGTTTGCTAACTTTTCTAATCATTTAGTTTCAGGTGTGTTGGGATTTGTTTTGGGATTCAACTTGAGAGTATTTTTTGTTTGTTTCAATGGATTTCTTTTTCAAATTTACCTGCATAAGAAACATACTAGGTTTTAGTTATTTTACTTCATTGATTTTTTTGTTTTTGTTTTTGCTTTTTTGATGATTCTTCCTCTTTCCCCCTTTCGCACAATGGAGGCACATACAAAATCATCAAAAATGAATGCTGATGAGCATTATGGTGCTATTCCAAAACATTTGAGAAAGGATTTCTGGTGCCTTTATATGTGAACAGCAATAACTTTACTAGATTTCTTGGCTTGAATCCTTTTCCCATAAAACTGAAGATAATATTGTAATGTCTTCTAACAAACTATTTCTGAGGAGATAAATGAACCCAGCCTGAAAGCTTTTTCCTTTACAGATAACCTTCTTCTTCTGTTGGCATGATTGTTATATTCTCCTATATTACTCCAGTGCAAGTGAGTTTTTAACCCATATTTTAGTGTTGACTTTCCTTTATGAATTTCTCATAGATATATTCCATCAATAATTATAATCATTATTTATTGAGCAGACACTGTGACAAGGAACTAAAGATATATTTAAGCAGGAAGAAAAAAGACACACCCTGACTTCATGGAGTTTGCAGCCAAGAGAGAAAGATAGATATTCATTCAATTATCACACAAATAAATGTAATATGACAAAATAGAATTTAATAGCAGGAAGGGGCCAGTCTGGGAAACCAGAGAAGAATGAGTAGGAATTAACTAACTGGAAGGGGGTGGTGGGGATGTTCAGAGCTTCAGATTGTAGCAACTCCATATGGAAAGACTCTGGGTGTGAGAGATCATAGTTTATAAAATAAATTTTAAAGCAGTGCCAGAGCAAGAAAGAGCATCTGGAGACTCAGGTCGGGACCAGGATGCTCAGGGTCCCATTGGACTTGAGAAAGGTGTCGGTCTTAGGAATAAGAGCAATGGAAAACCTCCAAAGAGTTTTAAGCTTGTTGACAAATGAACAGATTTACCTTTCAAGAAGACCACTCTGACAGCATTGTGGAAAATGGATTGGAGAGGATGTGAGTGGATATTTGGAGAAAAGTACAGTTGCCCAGAGAGAGATGGAGTTGCCTTAGGCAGATGGAGAAAGAAAAGAAAGGAAAGAAGGAAGGAAGGAAGGAAGGAAGGAAGCAAGCAAGCAGGGTTTTCAAAGATTATTCCCAGATGGTGTATTTAAGGAGCTAGGAATACTGGAAGAGAATCAGTAGTTTGGGTACAGAAGACTATGAGTTTGATTTTGGACATGTTGATCCTTTCCTTCCTTCCTTCCTTCCTTCCTTCCTTCCTTCCTTCCTTCCTTCCTTCCTTCCTTCCTTCCTTCCTTCCTTCCTTCCTTTCTCTCTCTCTCTCTTTCTTTCTCTGTGTCAAGCATTTTTCTAGGTTTTGGGGATTCAGAATACATAGTTTTATGAGGAAGTTTGAAGTATGTTCATGACATCTAAGGGAACTATTAGGTAAACATTTGGATATATGTAGTCTGGAGCTCAGAATGAAGGTCCAGGGTCCAGGTTGGAACTACGAGTTTATGTGTCATTTGTATATAGGTGATAATTGAAGCTGGGAGCAAAGATGAGATATGCCTCTTGTACTCTAAGGCATGAAGAGCAAAAAATAAAGGAGACCCTGGTACTAAACACTGAGAAACAGCAACTTTTTGTAAAAACAAAAGAAACAAAAAAAATTTTTTTTGAAGTGTATAAATTGTAGTAACATATATGCACTTCAAAATTTCCCATTTTAGCTACTTTCAATTGTAGCATTAATTACATTGACAACATGTGCTACCATTGCCAATATCTATTACCCCAAATTTTCCAACTTTTCCAAGTTGCACTTCAAACAGATATTCTCCTCCAATTAAACAATAACTCCCTCTTCTCCTCCCTCCCCCGGCCCCTGGTAACCTGTAATCTATCTGTCTCAATAAAATTTGCTGAATCTAGATATTTCATATAAATGAGATCATATAATATTTGCCTTTTTTGTCTGGCTTATTTCACTCAACATGATGTCTTCAAAGTTCATCAATGTTTTATTTCAGAACCTCATTCTTTTTTAGAGGTGAATAATATTCACATTTTGTCTATCCATTCATCTGTTGATGGACACTTGGGTTTCTTCTAGCATTTGGCTATTGCAAGTAATGGCCCTATAAACATTGGTGTGCAGTTATCTATTTGAGTCCTTACTTTCAATTCTCTTGATGTACACCTAGAAGTGGGATGGCCAGGTCATGTGATACTTCTATGTTTAACTGTCTGAGGGATTGGCTAATTGATTTCCACGGTGGATGAGGTGGATGGGTTGAGAATAATACCCTAGGATAGGAGCCAGAGAAGGATCAGGCAGAGAAGCAGGAGGAACTCAAAAGAGGACTGTGTCTCCGAGTAAAGGAAAGCAGGACACAAAGGTCAGCTGTACCAAGTATAGCCAAGAGGTCTGAATAATATCTCCCGTGACATGGAGGTTATCACTGAGCCCAAGGGCTCTTTCATTGGAACAATGGAATTAGAAGACAGTTTAGAGTTGAGAGATGAGCAAATAGAGATAACAAGATAAGGGTGTCTTGTTTTTAAGGGTGTAGTGATGACCTGGCCTCTGGAGCCCACACAGCCCAAGTTTGAATCCTGACACAGTCATTTATGAGTAGGGTGACCTTGGACAGATTGCCCTCTGTGACTCCCTTGACTGGAGAGTAACAATGGGCTGATGAGGTGGGGAGGGTTACATGGGATAACCTCTGATCCAGGTCTTGAAAGAAAGAGTCATCCAGCCGGGAAGAGTGGACAAACACCCTGGGCACCTGGAACAGCATTTGCAAAGGCTCAGATACAAAGAGAGAAATGGTGGGGGATGGGAGGTGCTGGGGAACTGTGAGAGATATACAGCTGGCGAGGACAATTCCCAAAGGAGAGGAGGTTATATACTAAACCTCAATTAATCTTAATGACCATGTCTCTGAACATTTTATAATGCTTTATGGCTATTTTGTTCTATCCCCTGACAGTTTAATTTTCTAGCATTCATTTCACCGTAGTACACATTTAAGTATAATATCAGTATAAGTTTATTTAATAATCACATTTTGGTTACAGGCCAAAGCAGGGCTTATAAGCCCTTTTGTACATAAAGTAACCCCTCCTGGATTCTTCAAAGGACTGATACTGACTCCCAGTCACTACAGCACCCCAAGACTAATTTTAAACTCACCCCACCCACCTACTCCAGTGCCTAAGGCAGAATTCAAACTCTTTAGCATAAGCATTGATGGGATGTAATTTTAGGATAATGAGTTATTAAGCTTGCAAAACAATAACTAGCAAGATCTTTCTAAGGAATGAATTTTTCTCTTTCGAGGGATAAGACAAGAACTGGCTGAAGAGCCAAGAGATTTTTAGAGCAAGATTGCCTTGTGATTTCCACTGATTCCCATCTCAGTATGAGCCCTCCGGTAGTTTAACTGGAAAGGCCATATACTGGAGGCACTTAAAGGGTTCTGGCTTGGTTTTCATAGAGTCAGGAATGACAAAAATACATTATGGGACAGTTTCCAGGGTTTTCTGGAGAGAGCTGAGTTGAAGGGCCTTTGCATGCTTTATGATCCCCGATGGATGTCAGGCATGCGGGGGCAACGAATGAAAGTTCATAGCGATCCCGTTCTCTGTAATTGAAAATGCTGTGTAAAAAATAAAATATGTCAACAGTTCCCGCTGCCTGCCTTGCATCCTGGAAAGCCATGTACAGTTTAAGTTATCCTTGCAACTTAAAAGAATTACAACCACAGAGACTGTGAGGGGAGCAGCTGGTTTGCAAAGCTGCTTCGGGTAAGCCTGTCACAGCTCATGAGTAAACAGAATCTGCACCCAGACGCTGCATGTAGGGGAAATTGATTGCTTTTTCTACTAAATAAAAGGAAGAGTTTTGCTCAGGGCAATGTGACGATGACTTGAGACTGTTCTGCATTAACTGAAACTTTCTTCTTGCTTTCTTACCGCCCAATTTTCCTTTATTCTACAGCGAGCAGTTGAGGTTGTGTATGGCACACTGGGAATATCTAAACTGGAAATAATTAAAATATATATTTCATTTATAGTGGGCCTTATGTGAGGAGAAGTCGAGATTGCCACAGCTTCCTGAGTATATGAGTTAATGATGTGTTCTGCATTTTCTTAATTTTCCACATTTTAACTGCCTCTGTTCCTTATTTGGGGGCAGGGAGCTTTGAGAGGCATGGGATACAGATTCACTCGAGCAGAAACTTACAGCTGTCTAGAACACGGAGGACAGCATAGAGAAGGTTAGGTTAATCTTGGGGTTTCTTAATATAATTTCCCTCCAGATCCTCCCTTGAATCTCAGAGGTAGCATTTTCTCAAGGATCAGGTTCACACTAGAGATTGGTTGAAGACCATCGTGGTATTTGATTTGGCTTTGGTTTTAGAATAGGATGAACAGTGGATTTTCAAAATGAAGCTCCAAGAGTAATTAGTAAAAAAGGAAAACACAGACTCACTCAAAAAAAAAAAAAATAAGTTGTGCGTGTGTGTGTGTGTGTTGTAAGTGCATTAGCTACATGTCCACAGCAGAGTGAAGTCATCAGCAAAGCCAATGCCCATTTTTCAGTTTGAATTAGGACATCATTTTGATGGAGACTAAGCTGACAAAAACAAAGCCAGAAACGAGATACAAAGGATAAATTGATTATAAATCTTGGAGCTTGTTTGTATGACTGGGTTGCATGCCTAAAGTTTAAGAAGGAAAAAGTGTCTTACATAGAGTTACAAGTTTGCTTTTTTGGTCATGGTTAACTATAAAGGGAAGAAATATGAAAGTCATTTCTCCAAAATTTTTGGAGATAGAAATTCTGTGGGGGGAAGCCAAGAGGTCAGGATGCATTCTTATTTATTGTGTTTTTTTTTTTTCAAATAGCAAATATTATTTCTGGAAAGTGTTAACTCAAAGTGATAACTAAAGATGATGAGCCAAAAAATAAAGCAATACGGCCATGAAACATTTTATCCAAGATAATCCCTACAAGAAGTCAGTGACAGGATGAAAAAGTGTCTCCCTAAATAGCTCTCCACAATTTCCAGGATGGTGCTGGAGCATGAAGAAAGAATACTATCACGCTCCCCTAAATTGCCTGGCATCTTGGAACCAGACAGTAGATTTCTCTGAAATTTCATCTCAACATCTCTGAAATCAAATTATCATGATAGTTTATCTTTTTCTCCCAACATTTTATGATGAACATTTTTATAATAAAAGGAACAAAAACTGAAAAATGGAATGATTTGAACAGTGATAATCCATATACCAATCACCTAGATTTTACAATTAACATTTTATTATGCTTGTTGTATTACATATTTGATCGTTCATCTTGTTGAATGGAATCTGAATTTACTAAAGACAAACTAGGAAAAATGGTCAGTGAAAATTTCTAATGTGTAGGGAAAAGATGAAGAGGGACAAATACAGGGAAGGATAAATTGAGTTCTGCCTTAGTTTGCAATCCCCTAGAAACAGATCTGAGACAAGGTTTGGGATGCAAGTAGTTTACTGGGAGCTGATCCTAGGAGGCCCTGTGAGGAAGTGGGGAAAGGATGCAGGAAAGGAGAAGTAGTCAACAGAGCATTCTGTTGTGGGCAACTGCTTGGATCTTCCGATAAGAGCTTGCAGGCCAGTCCTAAAGAGTACAGAGAAGGGGCAGCCCCAGCATTGGCACTGAGGCCTCACACTTCCCAGGCAGCTCCAGCCAATGATGGAACATGGCAATGATTCTAGGGCCTGGCGGTTTCTGCCCAAACTGAAGCACCCCTTTGACTTTCTCAGGACTGTCCTACACCCTGAGGCTCTTCCTTCCCAATCCTTTGTCCTTCCTCTACTCCATTTATGGGTAAGAGACCTGCATCATGATCTGAACACTTTCCTTCTCTTCTCCTTACCCTGACTCCTTTATCATTCACAGGTATTATCCCTGATAAATCTCCTGCCCTTTTATTTCTGCCTTGGCACTATTTTTCTGGAGGAAATGACTGACATGTACTGAATAAGGTAAATTATGGCACATTTCGCCTCTGGCTTTGTCTTTAATCTCCTCTGGCAGGGCTGCCAGTTGAAGGGCTTGGGGAATCATGGAGCAAAGCTCAAATTTGTTTGGGACTCTTAATTGCATCTGAGAGCCAGCAAATAGATTTCCCTTTTATTTGACTCATTCTAAACTACTTAATCTTTAAAGCTACTAGGTTGCCTAAAAGTTGTTTTGCATTTGAAGTACTATAAGCAATTACCTATTGGGATCTGAGTCATGGCATAACCCAAGAACCAGCAAACAGCAGCTGTCTACTGTTAAGCCACATGACCCAAGCTACAACTGGATTTCACGTAACAGTATTCCAACCATAAATTCCATAAAAGGGACTTTGGAAGGATGGATTAATCAAGGTATTATAGTTTTTAGACCCTAGTCAAGCATCACCTGTGAATATTTTTCACTATCTGTAGAGCTCAAAGGCAAAATCTGATGTCTAAAAATAAAATTTGGAAATCTTGCAGCCACCATGTCCACCACTGAAGAAGGAGCATGGATGACTAGTACTTATGCACCATGATGCAGTCTCTAAGAGAAAAAAGGAGTCCTCAGGGTCCAGGAAACTCCAGCTTTAAAACATCAGCAGCCATTGCTTTAAATAATGACAAGACTCATGCATGGTAATTCAAAGGCAGCATAACATGATATCTTGTTGGATTGAATATTAAATCAAAAAGCAAAATTACTGCTGTGTTTGACTCTGCAGTTATCCAAATTTTATTATTGTGATGGGATTGATCTGTCTTGGCTGTCTTTTTAGCACCCAGGAAACTGCACTGTCTGCTGAAGTAGACTGAAAAAGAACAGATAATTAGATATGTCTGATGTGATATTTATGAAAGTACAACAATTAAGAAAACATTCTACTATAGACATTACTATTCTAGCAATGGAAGAACTTGTACTGTTGATATAAAGGCAGTGGCCACCAGAGGTTCTGAGGGGAGGGAGAGGGAAGAATAGGTGTAACATAGGGTCATTTTTTTGGACATTGGAATTGTCCTGGATGACATCGCAATGACGAATACAGGCTATTATGCATTTTGTCTAAACTTATAAAATTGTGTGGGGCAAAGTGTAATCTATAATGTAAACTACAGACCATGGTTAGTAGCAGTGCTTCATTATGTGTCCATCAATTGTAACAAATATACCACACTAATGAAACATGTTGTTAATGTGGGAAAAAGTATGGGAGGGGGAGGGGGGTTATATGGGAATCTCCTATATTTTTGATGTAACATTTATGTAATCTAAAGTTTCTTTAAAAATAAAAATTAAAAAATTAAAAAAAAGAAAACATAATCCCAAACTTCTAATCAAGACACGTGTTCGTATGAATCCTCAATGGTTCAGGTGGATTTGGGGAAAGTTATTTTGAGTTCAGTGATAATGAACCATCTATATT
Source organism: Cabassous unicinctus (assembly GCA_029593785.1). NCBI lineage: Eukaryota > Metazoa > Chordata > Mammalia > Cingulata > Chlamyphoridae > Cabassous > Cabassous unicinctus. The sequence continues at coordinate 11,066 of JAQZBX010043890.1, forward strand.
TAGATGTTAAAATATGGTTTTAATTTCTATTATTGGCATATAGCAGCACAAACCAATGGCTAGCATATTTGGAAATGCATAGAAGGAATAAGAGCTTTGAAGTTGAAATACTGCACTTGCCTCATTCTAGCTGTGTGATACTCGACAAAATAACTAACTTCTCTGAATCTTGCTTTTCTCATCTTTAAAGTGATGACCCTGGTATGCACACAACGAGGCTGCTGTGAGAAAGTCAGGAGGAAATACCTGCTTGGAGTAAACTCTGAATAAGTGATTCCAAAGATAATGGTGTTGGTGGTGATGATGAATTGAATGCAAAGATGTGCTATAAAACTTTGGGAAATTATTTGAAACCTTATTTACAGTACCCATTTGTTTATTGAAACCATTTTTTTAAAAACAGAAAATATAAGAAACTCTAATCCAGTCTATTTATAGCTGTTATAAAACATTCTGACTCGGTGAGATTCGTTTAATAGAATGAAGGGCCCACTGTGAACTCTTGAGATGATCATTACGTTTATTTGAAGTATTTACTATCCGCTTTGCTATATAATTGTGGTTAAAGGTATATTTCTCAAATATTCCTGAAGTAAACATAGTTAGCTCCGTCGCCCCAAATCTCCAGTGCCTTAATAAATCTACTCAATAGCTTTCTTTTAAATTTTGAGACTCATACTGAAATAGAGCCACATGGTCAGATATGACTTTTCACATTAGGTGAACCCTCATAATTTACTTTATCCTGAAGCAACCACAAAAGCAGAAATCATGGTGCATGGCCTCCAAGAACATCAAGCCCAAATAATCTCAAGGGTTTTATGTTCTGTCAAACATTTCATCGAAGGGCATAAGAAACATATCTTTCACGTCCTTTTCATTTTTAAAATGCCTGTATTCTTTACATTAGAGGAAAGTAGTTCTGATATGTTTTAAATTACTGCATATAATAACATTCTTTTCTAGAAATGTATCTTTTCCTTGTTTAAGCCAATGCAAGGGTTGTTTTCTTTTAATAAGCACAATTGAGCCATTTAATTCTCCTTCAGATAAAACTTTTAAACCTGAAATCACTCTCCTCTACCTTAAATAAAACAAAGAAGCAGTTATGATTTCAGGCACACAAGACACTTTTGGCCTATTCCACTGGACAGAATTTTTAAAAATGATGAATAGGAAACATATAGGAGTCAAGATGATAACTAATCTGATTTCAAAAAAGAAATGTGCACTTGAGTAGCAGAAGAATTGGGAAATGTGTTATCTAAATATGTCATGGGATATATTGACTTAAATCTGTAACATATGTGAAGGTTAATCATTAAGCAAGGAATTCCTTTTCTTAGGTCAGTATGGTGAATATCAATGAATATAATATTTTTGAGCTGAATGAAATGCCCAAGACCAATCTCTCAAGATTTAATTACCCACTTAAAAGTCCCTAGGGCTCTTCAAGGAAGCCCTGAGACCCATACATCATGCTCTCCTATGGGAGCTGTGCACTGGAAGACAAGTAGGAGGCAAGGCCAATACTTTCTGGGTCAGCCCTATTTGGACTTTTAAAGTGGGTAACCACGGATCAGAGATCTCACCCAACCCCCTTAACTGGTGCCAAGTGAAGCTTCCACAGTCCCAAGGAGCATCGCCTCCTGACGACAGCCAGGCTTTCCTCAACAATCTCTGGATCCCTATTGCTATGTCACCCTGCAATGTTTACACTCATCACAGTTTCCTGTCTTGAATCTCTCTCCTTATCTAAGGGTTCTAGCTAAATCGATGAACTAAGATTCTCTGGGTAACATGTAAAGTTTACTTGGGGGCCTCTCATGGAAAATTCCAATACCTGTGGGCGTTAAACCTAGGCCTGAGTAGGAGAGAGGGATGCTTGGGAATTAGGCCAGTCTGCAATGTTGAATCACACCATATCCATTGCTCTCTCCTTTCCCTTCTTTATGTGATTGGATACGTGACTCATTCAACAAACACTGTTGATATCAAATAATGAGTAATAATAATGATAAAAACTAAATAAAATAACAACATTAGCTTCCAATTACTGGGTGTCTGCTATATGCTAGGCACTATATATGCTAGAAATGAATCATCTCTAATTTCCACATCATTCATTCATTCATTTCTCCTTTTAATGAGTTTTGGTTGCACATTTACCACAAACAATCCCTGGCCAAGTTCACTGTGGTGGACAAGTCCCTCACAGAGCTGATGCCGTGGTGGATTGAGGAGCCCAACAGTGAGCATGTGCAAATATAAGCAATGCCCAACGAGGACACGTAATAGAGAGAAAAGGAGGTGGGGGATGGATTATGTTAGATAAAGCTCCAGCAAAGGCTTTTGTAAGGAGGTATCTTTGGAGTTGAGGCTGGGAGGACACAAAGAGGCCACCTTGAGGGAGCTATCTGTGCTAAGACACAAGGTGGGAAAGAGCAAGGCAAGGGGAGCAAAAGAAGTGAGGCCAAGGTGATCAGAGTGTATGAGTAAGAGATGGAGTGAGGAGGTAAGTTGGTTAGCTGGGCTTTGGGGGCCACGCTGGGGGCTCTGGGTGTTAGGCAGTGAACCATGGGAAGCACATAGGAATTAGAGCTGGGAAGTGACATGAGTCTGTTTACGATTTTAAAAGTTTCCACCAGATGCAACTTAAGATGGATCATGGGGAAGAAGGCAGGTGAGTGAGCTTCTCTCTTTCACCTCCAAGGCTAAACTCCTGTGGTCCAGCCGATATGAGGGTCACCGTGGGGTGACAGTGAAGGTGGGAGACTGGTGGATGGTTTGGCAAGTGATCTGGAATAAAACCAACACGACCAGCTGCAGGTTCAACATAAGGGATGGGAGCATGAAGAGCTTTGATTTTAGCAAAAAGATCAATAAGTAAGATGGAAACCCTGGGTGAGGGAGGGATTTCTTTAAAAATCAATTTTATTGAAACATATTCATAAAGCTTACAATCCATCCAAAGTGTACAATCAATGGTATTCGATATAATTCCAGAGTTGTGTATTTATCACTTCAGTCAACATTAGAGCATTTTTGTTACTCCAATAATAATAATAAACATAAAACAATAAACCAACAAAAAGCTTTACCTATTAGTAGTCATCTCTCAATCTCTCTATCCTTCCACTGCCATACATAACTGCTATTCTATTTTGTCTCTCTAGTTTATTTGTATTTATATTTTATATAGATGGAGCCCAGCAATATGTAAAACCTATTGTCTAGTTTCTTTCACTTAGCATATTTCATTTTTTATTTTTTTATTTTACTATTGCTGGAACAGTATTAATATATTACTATACACTACTGTCCATAGTTTGCTTTGGTTATATTTTTGTCCAAATATTACCCTGATATTAACATCTTATAGCATTAACGTTCATTTGTTTTGTTTCAAAAGGAAAGCAGTCATATATATGCAATATTAGTGAAGGAAGGATTTTAGGGAGGAGGCTCCCGAGACTGGTTTTAGGTAGGTTAGCCATGCGATATCATTTGGACGTCCAGGTGGAGATTTCAAGTGCAGATTTGTTACAAGCCCATGATCTCTTATCCACAATTCCTGAATCCATAACTCTCCCAGAAACCTCTTTATAACTCTTTTGACAGCAAAACCTGACCTGCACACCCATGAGGCTTGTGTCAGTCCTGTATTCTCCCTCTGAGTGTGAATTTCTCACAGTGGCAGCAGAACCATCCATTGACATATCTGATTAGAGGGCGGTGCTGCAGACCTCATGGATTGCTTTTCCAAATCCCCCCAACTGAAGGATGAAGCACACTGCCCCTGACTCCCCCCCACCTCTCCCTGGGTTTTGTATGAGGAACTGTGGATTCCTGTCTAAAGCTTGGAGGTCAGTGGAAGAGACAATGCTGGAGATGTCCATTTGGGAGCTGCATCCTAAAGGGATAAAGAAAAAACTGTGGATTTGGAAAAGTCATAATCACTCTCTGAAGTTTTCATGTAATTTTCAGCAAGAATACCCTGACTCCTGAAATTTCTAGAATCAGTAGAATTTGCCTAGGATTTCTCTAAAAAACAGAATCCAGTCCTGGGAGAAGGTAGTTCTGCTCTTCACACTAACCCTGGTCGAGAACAAGCATGTCTGTCCTTAAATCCCACAATCGATACTTGAATGGGTCAGCCCAGCCTTTTGAATGGGATTTTCAGGGATTAATTGTTTGGAAAAATGGGTCATTAATTATAACTTAGACATAATTTTATTATTCTATTAATTGCTTTTTATTTATTAAGACTGGCATAAATTTTTCCCATGATACCCAGAGTATAAAAATGCCACAGTTCTCTTTAAAAAATAAAATGAAATGAAATGTAGCTTGAGCTTCCACTCAGAAGCCCAGGTAAGAAATCCAGGATCTGCAATTTTTTTGTGGGGGGGCTTCCACTACCCTGTTTCCCAATCCCAGAGAGCCTCAGGGACAACCCAATTGAAGGAAATGGGGGAGGTCTCTAGACTCCAGGCCTTGCTTCTAGCTCAGGCCACATGTTCCATCTGAGGCTGGCCAGCTCAACAGGTCCATCCGCTGAGACCTCTGCTGTTGCAGGCCTGATATTTGGTGCTGCCCCCCTATAGTTTGTGTGCTGTGCCCCCACCTGTGGGATGTGCCACTCTGGGTTAAAAGAATGGAAATACCCACCTTCTCCATCCATGGGACTGCTACCTCTGTTTCTAGGCTCTGGGGGTTTGGCCATCTTCTCTGGGGGATTGGGCCCCTCCAGTCTTCATGACCCCAGTTTCTCTGCCAGGGAGGACCATGGGCAGTATTCCAATGTGGTCTCACCTCTTTTGGGGAGGTAGGAGGTGGGCTCACAATATTTCAGGTGAATCTATAACAGTAACCTAAACTCAAGATACCAGCAAGTTACCCTCTTAGGGATGAAATAGGCCCATACAAAAAGCAAAAATCTTACTAAAATCTGCTCAGTGATATGGTCTTAAAACAACATAAGATGGTCAACAGAATTAAGATGCAAAGGGAAGGAGAAGAAAAGGTTTGAGGAAGGAGAACTCTTCAGAATAAGCCTGGTTTTGCAGCATCTCAGGGTTTCCCTGGTTGTTTGAAGGGAGAGTATACAATTGTCAAAACACAGTCAAATTTATATTTCTAAACTGTCACTGTTTTAGTTTTCTAAAAGCTGCTGGGAGCAATATACCAGGAATGTGTTTACTCTTATAATGTGAATTTATTAGGTTAAAAGCTTATAGTTTTGAGGCCATGAAAATGTACAAATCAATGTATCATCAGAGATGCTGTCTCACTAAGCAGCACCTGTGGGTAATCAGGCATATGGTGGCATCATCTAAAGACGCATTCTCTCCGAGCTTAGCTGGCTCTTCTCTCCCCTCTCCTCTAGGCTTCATCTCTTTCAGCCTCTTGCGGGGGCTCTTTCTGTGCCTCTGTGCTCTGTTGATTCCAGCCTCCAGCCTCCGGGACCTCTCTCTCAGCCTCTTAGGGTTTCCCTGTCTCTGCAGCTTTTTCCCCATATGACTCTGCAAGTTCCTCCCATTTATAAAGGGCTCCAGTAAAAGGATTAAGACCCACCCTAAGCCATGCCTTACTGAATGATTTACTCTAAAGGCCCCTTACTGAATCTAATCAAAGGTCCTATCTACAATAGGTTTACACTCACAGGAATGAATTAGCTCTAAGGACATGATCCTCTGGGGTCCACACAGCTTCAAACTACCAAAATCACCCAGTGAGACATTTTGGGAAAAGATTACAGTGATGTCACTAAGTCAGAACAACCATATGCTGTGTTTTCTTTTTTTAAAACATGCTTCTTTTCAGGTAATTGAATTAATATGTGCCACTTGTAGAAAATATTGAAAATACAGAAAAGACTGAAGAATAAAAGTAATATTGTCTCTAATTCCATCACAATGGAAACACTCTGAGGAAGCTCAGTGACTATAAAATAGGTCTGAGTATAAAGCAAGAATATAAACCTCAATGAGAGGGGATTGTGGGAAGATGGCAGAGTAGGAACAACTAGTCAACAGGCAGGAACTGTCTGAATCAAATATTTCAAAACTCTGGAAACCAGAACACTATACAGCATCCAGAGAACAGCAGGAAGAAGAGGCTGGTAAATTACCGTAAATTGCTCTCTCCAGGCTGTGTTTATCATTGTCTAGCCCCCACTTTCATGGCAGGAGCAGTGGGGTCTGGCCCCTGGCATAGCTAGCTGGTGCTAGAAAGGGATGTAAAAATCCACATTCCCAAGATCCAAGGTAGGCATTGGCTGATCACTGATCATGGCTTTTGATGAAGTACTTTGGATTGTTGGGGGCATAGCAATGAGGGCAGCCATTGTTCCAACCCACACCAGAAAAAGGCAGCAGATGAGACTTAGAGACAGTAAACTTCCAGAGTTGTGGAGAACAGTTGAAGGACTGCATTTTCTGGGCAGGTCAAGAAAGCTTAGCATTGGGGAGCAATGGAAGAATATCTTGGTGGCTTACCTTCACCTCTCTCTAGGGTCATTTGGAGACAGCTGGTGCTCCCTTTATGGATCCCTGATCTTGTTCTGGCTTGGAAAGACTGACTTGGGAAATTCTTCTCTGGAGTGCCCTGCCTCCAGAAATTGCCCTCCAGGCAAAAAACCCCTTGAGAAAATGAAAGTAGTATAAGAAACAATTGAGGTGGAGGGTGTGGAACAAAGGTTTACCTGATTTAAATCTTTCAGTGGAAGTAGAGGGAACATTCAAACTCCTGTAAACAAGAGAACTCCTAAGACCACTCCCAAGCACAAGCTGAGGACAAGACACAAACCCAGAAAAGACAGGGAGGACCCTGAACTTTGCATACTTTGCATTTGACTTAGGTGGACCTTCCTGATGGGAGGGTTGACACTCAAAAGAAAATCTCTGTCATATCACCAGCAGGTGATAAAATCAAGAAGCAGACTTCTCAGGGCATAAATGCCAGAGTTAACATTTTAATACAGTATGCAACAAAAGATTACAAGACAGACTAAGAAACAGGAAATTATGGCCCATCCAAAGAAGATAAAAATCCAGAAAATATCAACAAAGACAAGACTGTGAACATAATGGACAAAGACGTGAAAACAAAACAAAACAAGATCTTTAATATGCTTGAGGAGATGAAGGAAAATAGAGAGAGAACAAAAGGATATCAGGAAAACAGTGAATGAGCAATATGAGAATCTCAGTGAAGAAAGAAATTTTAGAAAGGAGCCAAATAAACCACAATCACAAATGAAAAATTCCCAGGAGGGTTTGAACAGAAGATTGGAGCTGGCAGAAAAAAGAACTGGTGAATTTGATAAGACAATTGAAATGACTAAGGCTGAGAAGCAGAAAGAAAAAATAATTATAAAAAACAAAACTAGCTTAAGGCACTTCTGGGATACCATCAAGCATACAAAATATGCATTCTGGGAGTCCCAGAAGGAGAAGAAAAAGAGAAAGCAGAAGAAAGAATATTCAAAGAAATAATGATAGAAAATTTCCCAAACATGACAAAAGACATCAATATGCACGTCCAAGAAGCCTCGACAACTCCAAACAAGATAAACTTGAAGAAAAATATGCCCTGTCACATACTGATCAAACTGTTGAATGCAAAAGACAAGGAGACAGTTCTGAAAGCTGCAAGTGAAAAGCTATGTGCTATGTACAAGGGAATTCCAATTATGCTAAGTGCTGATTTCTCATCAGAAAGCACGGAGACAAGAAAGCAGTGGTTGATATACTTAAAGTGTTGAAAGAAAACAATTGCCAACCTAGACAACAACGAGACTTTCTTTCAAAAATGAGGGAGAGATTAAAACATTCCCAGATAAACAAAAGCTGAGTGAGTTCATCACCACTACACTTGACCCACAAACAGTACACAAGCAAGGGAGTTCTTCAGAATGAAAGGAAAAGACAATAGACAGTGGTTCAAAGTAGCATAAAGAAATAAAGACCTTCAGTAATGGTAACCATTTGGATAATTGTAAATGCCAGTACTATATATTGTATTTTTTTGGCATGTAACTCTATGTTTTACTTCCTACAGGTGCTAAAATGCAAATATATTAAAAAGTAATAATAATGCTATGGTTTTGGAATGCGATGCACAAAGACATAATTTATAACAAATACAAAAACGTGGGGTGATGGAGGTATACAGGAACAGTGTATGTGTATGCTATTGAACTCAATTTGGTAGCAAATCATATATTATTGTTGTATATTTAGGATGTTAAATTTTTTTACATAGTATTTGTTAATTACTTATTTATCAAGAGAAATTATTCCATAGCCCACATATTCAGGTTACTTAATTCAGGAGCATAGACAGGTCAGTGGCAAACATCCAGGGAACTCAATCCAAAGAAATTCTTTCTGTTCCAAAATCACTTTGCACTCTGAAAGATAACAGCCATCCTCATCTCCTCAAAATCTTTCATGGAATCATAGTTTCTGTAGAAATCTGTATATGCCTTTTTTCTTGGTTCAGCCACACCAAATTTATAGAGAGCTGCAAACCCCAGGCACACAACAAATGCTCCAACAATATGAGTTCACAGTCACTTGGCCAAAATGCCTCACATATGAAGTTTCACCAAAGCACTGGAAGACATGGTAGTTATTCTCCTTAACACCAACTTTCTTCCTTACAGACCGAGAAATGGACATAGGATGTTAAATTTTAACCCCACATAACCATAACAAAAATATGTAAAAATATATCCAGACAGAAATGAGACAGGGTTCAGTATGGTACAATATGAAAAGTCAAATAAATATGAAAGTAGGCAATAATGGAAGAATTGAAAGAAAAAAAGCACAAGACCTACAAAGGCTAAATAGCAAAATGGCAGAAGAAAGTTGTAGATTATCAGCAGTGACTAAATGTAAATGGATTAAACTCCCCAGTCAAAAGGTAGAGATTGGCAGAATGGATAAAAAGCATAAGCTGACTGTTTATGAGACTCACCTTAAATTCAAAGTCATAAGTAGGTTGAAAGTGAAAGGATACAAAAAAGATACCATGCAAGTAGAATCCAAAAAAGAGCTAAGGGATCTATACTAATAATCAGATTAAAAAATACTTTATGTCAAAAACTGTATTTTTTGAGGTACAAGGATGGTCATTATAGACTGATAAAGGGGTCAATTTAACAGGAAGATGTAACAATCATAAATATATATGCACCTAACAGCAGAGCCCCAAAATATATGAAGCAAATACCGACATGTTTGAAGGGAGAAATAGATGTTTCTATATTAGTAATAGGAGAATTTAATACATCACTTTCAATAGTACATAGAGCATGTAGACAGAAGATCAAAAAGGAAATACAAGAACAATACTCTAAACTAACTAGGCCTAATAGACATATGTAGAACACCTCACCTAACAACAGAATGCACATCCTTCTCAAGTGCTCATGGATTATTCTCCAGGACAGACATAGCTTAGGACACAACACAAGTCTGAATAAATTTAAAAATACTGAAATCATACAATGTATCTTATCTGGCCACAATGCAATGAAGCTAGAAATTGATAACAGAAGGAGAAATGGAAAATTCGCAAACAATGTGGAAATTAAACAGCATACTATTAAACAACCAAAAGATTAAAAAGGAAATCACAAGGGAAATTAGGAAATATCTTGAGGCAAATGAAATGAAAATAATACATACCAAAACGTATGGGATGCATCAAAGACAGTGCGGAGAGGGCTATTTATAGCTCTAAATGTTTCTATTTAAAAAAGACGAAAGATTTCGAATCAGATACCTAACCTCAAAACTGGAAAACCTAGAAAAAGAAGAGCAAAGTAAACCCAAAGCGAGCAGAAGAAAGGAAATAACAAAGATTAGAGAAGAAATAAATGAAATAGAGAGTAAAACAAACAAACAAACAAACAAAAAAACAAACAATAAGAGCAAATCAACAAAACCAAAAGCTATTTCTTTAAAAAAATTAACAAAATTAACAAAACTTTAGCTAGACTGAAGAAGAAAAAAGAGGGAGGACACAAATGACTGAAATCAGAAATGAAAGTGGTGACATTGCTGTCAACCCCACTGAAATAAAATGAACTGTAATATGATACTATGACCAACTGCATGCTTATAAATTAGATAACCTAGATGAAATGGACACATTCTTAGAAACACAAAAACTACCTATACAGACTCAAGAAGATATAGATCTCAACACACCTATAAATAGTAAAGAGATTGAATCAGTAATCAAAAACTTCTCAACAAAGAAAAGCACAAGACCAAATGGCTTCAGAGAGGAATTTTTCCAAACATTCCAAGAAGAATTAACACCAATCCTGTTAAAACTCTTCCAAAAAATTGAAGGTGAAGCACCAACCCAAGATTCATTCTATAACGCCCACATAACCTTCATACCAAAGCCAGATAAACATACCACAAGAAAACT
>JAQZBX010043891.1:0-21538 GCA_029593785.1 Cabassous unicinctus
CCCCTACAAAAACCAGAGGGATATGAACCCCTACAAACTTACCTAGCAGTAACCTTAATCACAGCCACTGTGCCAGACATGTATCTTTGCTAGTAGTTAAGTATGGCCTCAGATAAATCGTAGGCAGCTCTTTGTGGACAAATACACCTTTTTTTCCCTATCCCAATTAGAAAAGAGGACTCAAGCTCTCATACACATGTAAAAGACTCCAATTTCCAATTTTTCCACAGGACCGTGTTAACTCCACCTCAGATTTTTATACTATTTCTTCAAAGATAGATCCTCCTATTTGGGGTTTCTTTTTCTTTTTTTTTTAAATAGGTGTGTTTTTTATTGCTTTTGGCCTATGAGATTAACAGCTAGCTGTGTGTTATATGCACAGGAATAGGGGGTGTGGTAGGGTGGGGGTCTGACCCTTCCTTACAGGGATTCTTTAAAAATTCCAATATTCTGCCCCACATCCACCTTACTGCTCTTTAGCTTGGCAATTCTAAATCATAAGCATTTCTGTGAATAGCATAGCATAATCTAGAATTCGGCTTCCTGAAATCAGCTTCTTCAAAGACCAGTTCTCCATTCCCCAATCCTCTATAGATGCATTAAAATTTTGTTGTTGTATGTTTATATCTTTTAAATTCCTTTCCTGACATTTTAACAAGATCTCATATAAAGATAGTATAAAAGATCCCATTGATATGATGAACCTGAAACCATACCTTTAAACCTTTAATTATTTGGCCTTGGTTTGTTTGCCAAGAGTCTCTTAAAATTGACACTTAGCTAGGTATTGATTTTCAACCCTATTGATGATATTTCACTATTAACAAAGGGTTCAATTATTGTGTGTGCAATTCCAACTGATGTGTATGTTCTCCCTTTTGTTACCCTGCTCATTTGCTTTCTAATTTTTGTTTTAGTGGTTTAATAGCTCTTTGGATTTTGTCTTTCATATGTAGGCTATTATTTCATCATTTTATTTTCTCCAGTTCTTTTGAAGATATACAATGTTTTTCAAGTTCTATATCTAGATGAAAATGTAACATGTGTGTTTAAAATATTTAAGATTAAAATTTATCATTTAATCTATATTTTTATATTTCTCCTATTCAAAAGTGAAATTTTTATCTTTTGAGGTTTCCCATTTTTTAAATGACAAATGTACCATGCTTTAATTCTTGCTCTTAAAACATCCTCTTCCTGCCTTGCCAATATAATTTGGAGGTTTAGAAAGGAATTTTTATTAATTGTTATTTTTATAGTATGTATTTTTATTTTAACACTATTGTTTGCTGTTTGCATTTAGTTGTATAATAGATTTTTGTTCATGTCTGTCCGTGTCCACAGCCATTTATCCGTCACCAAATTATATTGTCTAAACCCCTCATGACATTCTTGTGTTTAGGAAATTATGTAACCACTCTTGTACACTTACTGGAGGAAAATTTGTCAAAATATATCAAAATTGTAAAATGCAATTATGACTTCATCTGACAATTCTGCTGCTAGAAATCTGAACTAATATGTCCATTAATGTATGAAGATATGAATTTCAACAACACTGTTAAAAAGATCATAACAATACTAAAAAACCATAGCTTCCTAATTATATAAATTATATCATAAACTACAATGGAATTGTATTGCATTAATATTCCACTGTATTTCTTTTAAAATAAAAGAGATAAGGAGGTATATATGACATGAAACCACCTCATATATATGCATGTATTTATACATATGATTTTCTTTGCATATTATTCTGTATCTTCTTAAACTTTGTGTGTGTGTGCATGCACAAAAAGAGATGATAAGAGACAAGGTAGAAGAGGATAAGAAGTGGGGAAGAAGGCTCTCACTTTCATGTTTCCACTTTTGTTTTGTTAACTTTCTCTTACGTTTGCACTTTCTAATCTCATACAAATTGCATCTATGCATGCATGCAAATATGTATTTAATGCTGACAACATTTCTCTGGACAATAATGTGATGTTCCATTTTTCTCTCACGACCTCTCTATAGTAGAAAATTCCTAACTGTTTTCAAAAGTTTGTCAATTACAAGTTTGCAACATCCAAAAAGTTTGCTTCCATCATTGATATAGGTTGTTTGGAAGCCAGATATCAACTTTTCTCACATAAAAATGATGCAAATGCTTGTTTCCCAGCATGTGGCAAAATATACTTTTTCTACAATTAGTTTAATTAAGGCACTGCTTCCCTTTTGAGATTACCAGGCCATAGGTAATCTAGGTTGTAGCCATATGGCAGTTTTCTCTTGTGTTGTTTGTTATTTATTTCCAGCTCCCTCTATTTTTCTTTGATGTTCCTTGTCAAAGACGTGATTTTGAGAGCTTTGTGGAGCGAGTTGCTACACGGTGCATTGTGGGTTAGGCACAACAGAAACTTTTAGAAAGTTATTACACAGCACAAATAGTCCAAAAGAGGAGGAGAAGAGATCTCATCATAGCTCTTTCTGAGGGAGGCCAAACTGTGTAAAGGTAGGTGGATGGCATCCGCGGCCCCTATACTACCCAAGGGTTGAGGGGGCTCTGCTACTAAGTTCCCACCGAGATAAGCCTGTTGCCGGTTTCAGGATTCAAGTAGGGTCAGGCGCAGGCCATTCTATTTGGCCTAATGTTCCCCCACAGCCAGACTCAAAATGGAAACAGATTGAAACATCTGCACACGGTAGAAAAGGTGGAAGGCCCAGGAGCTGGCCCAGCTAGGCATATCCTTGATATCCCCAGCAAGCTTATCTGAAGATTTTAATGTTTTAACCCTGGCAATTTTGGTAATGAGATACTCCAGAATCTGAGAGTCCATACTGACAGGAAAGTTCCTGGAAACTAGATGGGGGGTGGGAAGGGGACCAAGCAGTTAATATACTGGGGAAAATGAAGCCACTGGAATGCACATTAGGCAAAGGCAGTGGTAGCAATAAGTGAGATGTGAGCTGGTATATTATTTAGGAGTCCAGAAGAGTGGGAGAGATGAGGCAGGAGCTGGGAAAGGAGATTATATTCCAATCAATTTGGTTTCAGCATGATCAAGAAGAGACAATGTCCCATGAATGTTTTTGGTCTGGCCTCGCTGAACAAAGATTGTTGGTAACTTTGGTTAAAGGGTGATTGAATGATAAACATGCTAACTTGGAAGTTAGAGACAGTGAATTGCTCAGAAAGGATTTAAATTAAAAAGTTATAAAGACATAGCTATCATTCATGTTATGGGTGAACGGTCCAATTTTTCAGATGCTGATGGGGGAAATAGAATTGGCAACATACATATGAGTTTTTTGAGTTTATCCTGTATTCAAATGTTTCTGCCCTGACCACGCCATTAGGCAAATCATCAGAATGTCTTAAAATTGTAAACTTAGTCAAATTACATCCTCCAGAATCCCTTTCCCTGGAATGTAGACTACAAAGGCCTGGGAAGAATGACAGGAAGCACGTTATAATTCAGAAGAGGCTTAAAGTCCCATGAGAGATTTGAGTTCCAGGTAGGTGAGACGAAGCAGCAGCCCAGTGAGATGGTTCAGGCTAGAACACTAAAGGAGTTTGAAAGGCAGCAAAGTGGAAGCAGCATTCACTACATTGCGGGCTGGGACTCATTGCATGCTCACAAAACTGCCTTCAAGATCGATTATCCAGAGAAGGTTAAACAGCTAATTCATATCCTTCACTCGTCAGGATTGACTCAGACACTTCGTAGTGGAGTCATGGGCTCCACCTGGGAACAACTGAAGAAATCAAACACTATATTATATTATTTTATTTTAATTGATTCCAATTTTGTGTGTCTGTGCTGTTGGTACAGATTATACTCTTTAGCACAGAGTAAGAAAGCACAGGAGCTTGGACTCTTCTTTATCTGTCACTGGTAATAGTTATCTGAGTCTAGAAAACAATTACTAAATGGGCTTAACAGCAGAAGAGATACTGCAAAGATCAGTGAATTTGAACTCAAGGTAATAGGAGAAAACTAGAAAACTTAAGCATGAAGGAGAAAATGTCTCATAAATGAACAACAAATCAGTGAACAGTGGTACAATATTAAGCAGTTTAAAATGAATGCAATAGAAGCTTTAGAAGAGGAGATGAGATTTCTATAGAAAACTGTATTTGAAGAAATATAAGGTAAATATTTTCCAAATTTTGATTTTTAAAAAAAGGATGGCAACTCACATATAACAATATCTCAATAAACCCTTAGAGAAATAAATACAAAGAAAATGACACATAGGTGCTTCATAGTCAAATTGCTGAAACCAAGGATAATGGAAATATATTAAAAGCTGCCAGAGAGGGGAAAAGGTGCATTACATACAGCAGAACAATGATTAAAAATTACCTTTATCTTCTCATCAGAAACAATATAAGTCAAAAGATAATGGCTCTGCATCTGTAAATTGCTGCAAGAAAAAAAAATCTCTTGGGCTAGAATTTGATTTCCTAAATTAAGAGAAAATAAAGACATTTTCAGTAAAACAAAAGCTAAGAGAATTAATGCCCAGTAGACCTTTACTAACAAATATAGCAAAGGAAGTTTCTCATGCTGAGAAAATGTGATACCAGAATGATAATTGGGTTTGCATGAAGGTCTAAAGAGTACTAGAAATTGTAAATATAAAAAAAAAAAACTTTTGCTCATTTCTTAATATCTTTAAATGATAATTGACTGTTCAAAATAAAAAAAAAATCAGCAATAAACCATGGAATTACATATGAGACTAAAAATATGACAATAGCAAAAAATCAAAGGGTACAAATGGAAATATACTGTTTATATTTAAGGTTCTCAAAATATAGTGAGATGGTATAATATTTGAAGGTGGAGTGTGACAAGTTAAGGATTCATATAATATACCCTTGAGCAAATAATGAAAAATAAAGGAATAGAGGGAAAAAGCCAAAAGAAGAAATAAAACGAAGTATCAATTAACCTAGAACCCAAGAAAGGAGGAAAGGAAAACAGAAAAAATGGAAAAGGAGAAAAATAATAATGGGATGGTAAGTTTAAATAGAATTACATTGTTAATTAAATTAAATGGAAATAGATTAAGTTCTCTGTAGCCGTTTGGCAATTTGATGTAATTATGAATTCCAAAAATATAATTGGATCATGCTTGTAAACCGATCTGTTAATCTGGACATGATTAAGTTATGATTAGGGCGTTGACTGGGCGTTAATGTCAGTAGGGCGTTGAGCCCCACCCCTTGGTGGATGGGGGAAGAAAATATAAAAGGCATCACAAAGAACAGAGTTGCAGCAGTTTTTGAGAAGTAGTTTTGATGTTGGAGTTTTGATGTTGGAGAGAAGGGCCCAGGAGAAGAGAAGTGAGCCGTTCGCCTGATAGTCTACAGCTGACCTTGTGGAGAAAACAGAGGAGCTAAGCCCAGAGAGAAACGCAGCCCCAGGAAGAGAGGAACCCAAGAAGCTTGAACCGTGGCAAACGTCGGCAACTGTCTTGCTCCAACACGTGGCAATGGACTTTGGTGAGAGAAGAAACTTAACGCTTTATGGCCTGGTAACTGTGGACTTCTACCCCAAATAAATACCCTTTATAAAGACCAACCCATTTCTGGTATTTCACATTAGCACCCCTTTGCCTGACTAATACACTCTCCAATTATTAAGAGTTTGCTACATTGATTAAATAAGCAAGACTCAACTCTACTGCTTACAAGAAATGTGCTTTATATATAAAGATGTACATATGTTACAAGTAAAATAATATATATCATGTAAACCATAAAGAAAACTGTATAGATTCTATTATTCACTGAAGAATACACTGAGAAATATGAGGTATCACTTTAGAAAAAGGAATATTTAATAATGATAAGAGTGTATCTATCAAGAAGTCATAACAATACTAAATTTGCATGCACTTAACCACAGACCTTTAAAATACAGGAAGGTTAAAGGGACAGAGCTAAATGTGACAAAGACAAATCCACATTTTTGGGTAGAGATTCCATTACTCTTATATTGGTAATTCACAGAATTACCAATATAGAAAGCACACCATGAAATAAATTAAAGTTATTAATTGCTACTAGAGATCTAATTAGAAATGAAGCATATTGGGTTTATTTTACTTTTCGTTTTCTCTCCCTTTTTCATGATTTTATTTGTATTATTTCTATATTTTTACACTTTGGAACATTTATATTCCATTCTGATAATTCTGCTTTTGCTTCTACTTTTCTCTTTGACCTACAGTAAATATATACAGCCCATCACCTGGCTTTTGCTCAAGTTTTCTCAGGATTGAGTTGAATGGATTTTATTTTCTAGTATTTTGTATCCTTTCAAGTTATAGATTTAAGTCTTCTTTTATTTCATAAAAGTTTTCTTTAGCTGTAGTTTAAATATTTGTTGTATTTCCATTGGGGAGGTGGTAGATTGTATTGTACCTCAATGAAATACATATTTTTAATCTGAATCTGCATTCCTGTGATTGTGAACCCATTAGTAAATAAGACCCTTTGAAGATATATTATCAGTTAAGGTATGGACTCATTTGTGAATAGGATCTTCTAAGATTCTATTTAGGTTTGGCCTCAAGTGAATCAGGGTGGGCCTTAATCCACTGGATGCCTTATAAAAAAGGGAAGAAGAAGATGGAAGTCAGCAGATAACTGGAAGAGAAAAACACTGAAGGAAATTGAGGACATTGCCATGAATTGGAGGCAGAGATACAAACCAAGGAACCCCAAGGACCTCAGCAAGCCAGCACCAGAATGCTACAAACTTCAAGAAGAAAGTATGGCCTGTCAAGGACTGAATTTTGGACTTCTAGCCTCTGAAGCCATAACACAATTAACTTCCATTGTTTAAGTCAATCCACTGAGTGATATTTACCATAGCAGCTCTGGAGAACTAAGACAAGGGGCATATCAAATTTCTCTTTGGTGTTTAACTGTATTAATTTTTAAAGTCCTTTTCATTCATTTCTCTCATCTTGTTATTTTCCTCTACTTTCCATACAAATACATATATTTATTTATTCTACCCTGTGTTCTATATTAGGTTTGCCTATTTTTTAACTCCTTTACTGATTTCTAGATCTCCTTTCTTTACTTCCATCTGTTTTTTATCATCCCTTCCTTTTGTTCTCTCTATATATATTTGATTGCTTCATTAGTTTTTCTTTTATTTCATGTTGGAATTTGGGATTGTGATTTCATCTGTTTTGTGTCTACATTGGGGGGTGAATTATCTCTATGGATATGAAACTTTTGAATCTCATGTCAACTATTTTTATTTTAGCATACACTTTTATTGCTCTGTGAATATTCTTGTTTTCTTGCTCAATTCTGAATGGATTGGATTTTCCAGAAAGCTATAAGCAGATGGTTACCTTGAAGAAGGGAGAATCCAGGATAGTCTCTTTAGTGTTATAGGGCAATGGCACCTTACTTTCTTGCTACAGCAATGGGTTCCCTCATAAAATGCAACCACTTTTAGTTATCTTCCTCTTTTCTGACTCATTTATTATCATGCAATCCAGCAGATTAGATTACACTTATGCAGCCCTATTGCTTCAGTGGCAGCTGCCACCAAGGGAGACAATCCCCATTCATCTTGGTGACCTCTTTATCATTAGAAAGTTTATTTTCTACTGGTCCTTTTTGAGTGATACCAACTCTGGGTCTCTCTGGGCACTGTCTGTGCCTTTTCTCTCTATACAGTCTACTGGTTTGGCCCTGGGCCTTTCCCTTTAGAGGGAATGATCATTATCAATTTCTGTGATTGCCATCGATTCTCTATACCTCATTTTTTGTCTGTCTATAATATGTGGGTAGTAATAGTACTTCATAGGGTTGTTATGAGGTTTAAATGAATTAATATTTGAAAAATCACTAAAACATACCTGGGGCATAAGGATTATTTAAGTATTTTTTATGTAAAAACAAACAATTCTGCCATCACTAGTCTCCTACTCCCACAGGAAGCCAAACAAAAAATCTAGAAATCACATTTTCAGCAAAAAAACTAAACCTTATAAATAAACTCCAAACTCTAAATAATATATAAGTGCTGCCAAAAAACGTCTTAGATCGGAAAACTCCAAGAGTAGGAGAGGAAATAACAATGTGGGAACATTCAAAACGTGTTGTTATGTTCCTACAGAAAAGTCATTGGCAACTTATTACTTTGGAATTATTGGTAGGCCTTTCCTTCACAGGAAAGAACTGTTCATAAATTAGTCTTCTGTGGAAAGGGGACATCTTACCTTGGTTGTTTGTCTCATCTAAACCAAGCATCATGAGGCATGCATTGAGGGACTGGATAAATCGATCTTGTGCAAATATTAAAAGGGTTAAATACGAGAAACAACAAAACATATTTTCAAATGTTAGCATAAGTAAATCTGTTCTCTCATGGAAATATGTTTGTCATGGGCTTGGCATTTCCATCTTCATTCCTTGACCCCATTTCCTGTCCCCTGAAGCATCATTTTAATCACAGATTTGACATTCCCGTGGGCATGTACAAGCTAACCCAAAGTTCTAAACTAAAATAACATAATGCAAGGGTTTTATTTATTTCCTTTTTGGTGAAATGTGACTATTTTC
Source organism: Cabassous unicinctus (assembly GCA_029593785.1). NCBI lineage: Eukaryota > Metazoa > Chordata > Mammalia > Cingulata > Chlamyphoridae > Cabassous > Cabassous unicinctus. The sequence goes on from JAQZBX010043891.1 coordinate 8,588, forward strand.
CCTACAAAAGAATGAAAAAATAAAAATTTCACCCAATTCCCAGGTAATAGGAATGACATATTTTTTTTTCAAGTTGATTTTCACAGCTTGGCAGGAACACAGCAGAAGATAGTGTGAAAATTAACAGAAGCACATTAGTCTCATTTGCACACACCCACACACTGAAAGTGCAAAAATTATAAATTTGCAAAATTACAGGGAAAAAGGGGTGAGACCACATTAAAAAAAAGAAATTAAAGAATTTGGAAAAAAAGTACATAACAGAACTTATTCCACAAAATTGAAATTTCTTATGATCCCATCAGGGACTCATAATTTTCAGGGTGTTTTGTTCTGAGAAGCAGAGAAAGATGAAATCCTCCTTTTTTCAGATGTCAGAAAATAGAAATTAAGCAAATAATCTGGGGAACTTGATGTTGGTGCTTAGAAGCATCTCAAAATTTTCCCTGCATCCAAACAGAAGATTAGGCAGGTGGATCTCAACATATCACCTTAATCGATGATAAAGCTAAATCGAAAGACCTAGCTTGGAGTAGAGCCACATGGGATTGAGAATTCACTACCTTCCAGCTAAGAAGCCTTAGGGACTTACACCAAGGAAATTTTGAGTTTGCAGAACAGATATACTTACCTAGGTCACTACCTCCCTGATTCAGTTTGTAGAAAGAAGTCTTAAACCACCATGCTTAGGACTTTTGATAGATTAAGTCCACTTAAATAAGAAACTGGAACTAATCCCTATTGCTCACCAAACAGGTATCTTTCTCCTCTGCAGAACTGCGGAGAAAGGGAAAAACAAAGGTGTAGGGGGAAATCCTTTCCTGCAAAAATCAGTGGTATAATAAGGATGTACTGTCCATCTTAAGGAAGTGACTTAAAAAAAATCGGGCTTGAAGGATGTTTTTTTGGAAATAAATGAAGACCAGTCAACTGAGAACAAATAGAGGATTATTATTCAGAACTTGCTATAGGAAGAAATTCGGTCACTGACACTTGTCAATTGTGCTTGGCAGAAACTCAAAGGCAGGCAGGGGAGTGGGAAAGCTTTTTAGTGGAAAAAAGAAAAAGCTTCAGATATGCTGTGATTGGAGGCTGTTGGTGTGGGGAAACTGGGAATGGGCTAACTAGAAGCAATGCAATTTAGTGATTGTTTTGGGAAGCATATCTGGTCTTTTCTGGTTTGTCCTACGTTTGAAGGGAAGATAAGAATTAGAAATTGGTAGCTGTTGACCAAGTCTCTTGACTGTTCTGGCCGATTTCAGCAGACATTGTTTGTGGTTTGGTTTCATGGGCTTATTATGTGGGTAAAAGTTCTACTGTCCTATATGGCTTGACCATTGTCCATTTGTACATTCAGTCTCTTGGATTGAAATATTTTGAACATAAAGAGTATTGAGAACACAATATTTGTTTCTGTTTCATTCTGAAGAAAAAAATAGAAGGTTGAGGCCCATTTATATATGCTGAAAATTAAAACTACCTAGATTGGATGTGAAGTTGATAGCCCAAAGGAAAGCTTATGTACTGAACATTGAGTGTGACAGTTTGAAGCTTTTTTTGGATCCCAGAAATGATCATATTCTAAAGCTAATCCATTCCTGTGGGTGTGGGGCCCTATGATTGGATCAGATTTGACTGGGGTAGGCTTTAATTGGATCACTTCAGGAAGGTATGACCCAGAGTGGGTCTTGATCCTCTTGCTGGAGTCCTTTATAAACGGGAGAAACACACAGAGATACATGAAAAAAAGCAGTAGAAACAGAGAAACACAGAGAGGCTAAGAGAGAGGTCCTGGAAGCTGTAGGCTAGAATCAGTGGAGCACAGAGTCTCAGAAAGGCCCCTGAGAGGCTGAACGGGACTTTCCCAGAGGAGAAGGGAGAGCCAATCCATACGCCTAATAACCCACACCTGATCTGAGAGACAGTGAGCCTGGAGGAGAAGGCAGAGACCCAGACAGGAGAGCTGTCACTGTGTCTTGCCACATGGCAGGAGTCCAGGATTGCCAGCAGCTTACCTTCAGTGAAACGGCATCTCTGATTGGACATTTTCACAGCCTCTGAACTAAATTTTTACCCTAATAAATTCCCATTATAAAAGCCAACCCACGGGGGACGGATGTTGCTCGGGTGGTTGACTGTCCGTCTCCCATACGGAGGGATCTGGGTTCTATCCTTGGGATCTCCTGGTAAAAATAAAAAATAATAATAATAAATTTTTAAAAAGCCAACCCATTTCTGGTATATTGCTCCCAGCATCTTTTAGAAAACTAAATCACTGAGCAAAAAAAGTACAGTCAGGTGTAGGTAGATAAAGTGTGATCTATACTTTCTCTAAAGGTAAAATCATACACTGTCATCATTTAGCATAGAAGTATCTAAAACCAACAGAGCATCAAGAAATTATTAGATCTAAGCAAAGCATAAACCTTATACTATTTATATTAATTAGATTTAAATGATATTAATAGAATTAATATATTGGATCTTTTCCTAAGTCTATGTAATGCTCCATTTTTCTTATTTTTTGTTTTTTTTTCTTTTCTTTTTTTTAAATAATGCTTCATTTTAATCATATTCCAGTTTTAATACAAATGAACTGCTAATGATCAACAGATACAAACGGCTTTTATTTCCAGAAATCTGATTCTCTATCCTGCTAAAGTAATTATATCTGATATCTGCTTTCAATTTTCTGATTTTTTTTTCAATTCTTTGTAGAATATTCTTTAAATTTCCTTGTATCTATTTTAATCATGGAAGTCACGTGGAAACTGTTTTCAATTTGTTCTTTGCTTACATATTTTGTGACAAATTATTTTTCTCTCTTTTTTTGTATTTTAATGCTACATGTTTATTTTTGATGCACAAAATGTTAAAATTTTTCAAGTCACTAAATGAGGCTTCTAGACCCACCAAATCCACTGCAATTATTTTGGTAAAGCTTTCAATAATTAACCATTTGTAAAATGCAGCAGGTATTTTTCTTTTTTATTTATTCGATCTCTGTGCAGTTGCTTACATCTTTTTTTTCTTTTTTTAAATTAAAGAGGTTTTAGATTTACAGAAAAACCATGCAGAATATACAGGGTTCCCCTATTCTCTCTACCCACTCCCCATAGTTTTCCCTACAAAAATTTTGCATTAACATGGTACCTTTGTTAAAATTGATAAAATAATATATAATAACTATACTAACACTTAGAGTCCATAGATTATAATAGGATTCAGTGTTTGTGTTTATGCAATCCTGTTTTTTTTAATTTTTACTCTAGTAACATATATATCCTAAAATTTTCTCTAATAATTACATTCAGATATTAAATTCTGTAGTGTTAATTATGTTCACAATTTGTGCTACTATCACCACCATCCATTACCAAAACATTTCCATTACCCTGAACAGAAAATCTGTACCAATTAAACATTAACTCCACACTCCTTACCACTATCCTGACTCCTGGTAACCAGTATTCTAGTTTCTGATTCTATGAACTTGCTTATTCTAATTATTTCATACTAGTGAGATCATACAATATTTATCATTTTATATCTGGCTTATTTCACCCAACATGATATCTTCAAGGTTCATCCATATTGTCTCAGGTATCAGAACTTCATTCATTTTTATGGCTGAATATTATTCCATTGTATGTATATAATACAATTTGTTTATCCATTCAACAGTTGATGGGCACTTGAGTTGCTTCCACCGTTTGGCAGTTGTGAATAATGCCACGATATATGTCGGTGTGAAAATATCTCTTTGAGTCATGCTTTCAATTCTTTTGGGTATATACCTAGATGTTAGATTGTTGGATCATATGGTAAGTCTAAATTTAACTTTCTAAGTAATTGTCAAAATGTATTCCATAGTGAATGCACCATTTTACATTCCCACTAACAATGTTATATTTCTAGCAATGTTTCCTATTTCTCCACAACCTCACCAACATTTAATCTCCCTTCTTTTAAAAGCAGCCATTCTAGTGTGTGTCAAATGGTATTCCACTGTGGTTTTGACTTGCATTTCCTAACGGGTAATGATGTTAAGCATGTTTTCATGTGCTTATTGGCCTATTGTAGATCTTCTTTGGAGATTGGCTATTCAAGTCCTTTGCCCATTTTTAAAATTGGGCTGTTTGTCTTTTCGTTTTTGAGTTATAGCAGTTTTTATATATTCTGAATATAAGCCCTTATTAGATATGTGGTGTCCAAATATTTTCTCCCATTTTGTATTTTCTTAATGAGTCCTTTGATGCAAAATGTTTTAATTGTTATGAAGTCCCATTAAACTATTTTTCCTTTCATTACTCATGTTTTTGGAGCAGTGGTTAAGAAATCATTTCTTAACAAGAGCTGCAAGATGCTCCCATATGTTTACTTCTAGAGGTTTTATAATTTTGGTTCTTATATTTAGGTTATTGATCCATTTTGAATTAAGTTTTGAATATGGTGAGAGGTATTCCCCTTCATTTTTTGTGTATGGATGCCCAACTTTCCTATTACTATTTGTTGAATACTATTTTTCCCCATTGAGTGGGCTTGGCACTCTTGTCAAAAATCAACTGGCCAATCAATTGTTCATTTTGCTGCTGTGGGATAAAGAGTTCCATATATGTCTGTTAGGTCTAGTTGGTCAATTATATCATTTAAGTCTTCTATTTCCTTACTGATCTTCTTTCTAGATGTTTGATTCATTACTGAAAGTGCTATATTGAAATCTCCTATTATTAATGTAGAACCATCTATTTTTCTCCTTTCTAATCTCTCAATATTTGCTTCATGTACTTTGGGTTGCTGCAACTAGGTACATATATAATTATAATTGTTCTGTTTTCTTGTTGAATTGACTCCTGTATCAATATAAAGGAGTCCTTCATTGCAGTTTTTCATTTAGATTCTATTTCTTATAATATTAGTAGAGCTACCTCAACTCTTTTTTGGTTACTTTTCACATGGTATATTTTTCCCATTTTTCACTTTCAACCTGCTTGCCTTTGAGTTTAAGTCAGCTCTATCGTAAACAGAATATGGTTTGCTCATGCTTTTTTATCCATTCTGCTACTCTTTGCTTTTTGACTGGAGAGTTTAATCCATTTACATTTAAAGTAAATATTGATCTTCTAAGACTTTCTTCTGCCATTTTGCTATTTTATCTTTGTGAGTCTTATACCTTTTTAAAGCCTCAATTCTTCCACTAATATCCACTTTCTTACTTATTTGATTTTTGTATTATACCGTTTTGAGTCACTTCTTATTTCTTTATGTAAATATTTTTCATGTATTTCCTTTGTAGTTAACATGGAGATTAAATTTAACATTAATTCTATAACAATGAAATTTGTTTGATGCAAACTTAACTTCAGTGGCACACCCACATATTGTACCTATTCCTCTCTGCTACCCCTCCCACCTTTTGTTGTGCTTGTTACAAATTATATTTCTATACATTTTATGTCCAAACCATAGATTTATCATTAATTTTAATTCATTTTCATTTTAAAAACTGTTAAAAGTTAAAAAAAAAAAAAGTGTTACCTACTAACAAATGAAATGCAATAGTCCTGCTGTACAGTTACCTTTACAAAAGGTCTTTATTTCTTTATGCTGTTTAGAACCACTCTCCAGTGTCCCTTCTTTTCAGGCAGAAGAACTCCCTTTAACTTTGCTTGTAGGGCAGGCCTATTAGTGATAAAGTCCCTCAGCTTTTGTTTATCTCCCCCTCATTTCTAAAAGAAGTCTCACCAGATATAAAATTTTTGGCTGAAAGTTGTTTTCTTTCAGCACTTTAAGTCTTCTTGCCTTCATAGTTCCTGATGAGAAGTCTGCACAATCTAATTAGGACTCCCTTGTATATAACACATTGATTTTCTCTTGCAAGGTTCAGAATTCTCTCCTTGTCCTTGACATTTGACCATTTGACTACTATGTTGTGGGCATGGTTCTCTTCGAATTTATCCTGTTTAGGGTTCATTGGACTTCTTGAATGTGCTTATTCATCTCTTTTGTTAAATTTGGTAAGTTTTATGCCATTATTTCTTTGAATATTCCTTCTTCCCCTTTCCCTCTTCTCTTCCTGGGACTGCCATATATGTATATTGGTATGCTTGATGGTGTCCCACAGGTCTCTGGTCTTTGTTCACTTTTTTCATTTTTTTTTTTTTTTCTTTCTGAACCTAAGACTGAATCATTTCAATTGTCTTGTCTTTGAGTTCACCGATTCTTTCTTCTGCCAATTCTAATCTGCTCTTCATTCCTAGGAATTTTTCATTTCAGTTATTGTTATTTTCAACTCCAGTATTTCTATTTGGTTCTTTAAAAAAAAAAATTCTCTCCTTTTTTTGGGAGGAAGGAAGAGGGAGTAAGTGTGCCCCTTGGGAATCCAACCCTTGTTAGGTCCAAACCCATGGCTTAGCACCTACTCCCAGCTACACTGAAATATGAGCCAGTTCCACAACTACTTGGACAGAATCCATTAAGAGTGTTCTGAGGTTATTGATAATATATTTCCCATAGCATTCAAGTTCCCACAAAGCATCTATTCTTTTATTTGCTATGTGTACCACCACTCCCCCTTCCCCCGCCAAAGTAAAGAGGAATTAAAGAGAAATTCTTTCCTTCCCCACTTTCCTCACACTCTAGAATCTCAATTTTTTACTCTTTCTCTGCACATACACCAGTGAACAAGAGCCCTTTTTACTGAATCATGACCCAGTAGAAGTGCTACACCTCACATGATTCAGAACAATCTCATTTTATCAAAAGACAAGTGAACAAAAATCCATGGGGTTTTTCTGTTGGCCTTGCATTCAATTAATATGAAGATTAATAAGGTTAATAATATAATTAATAATATAATATAATGTAATATAATGTAATATAATTCTTGATATTAATTTTGTTACTTTTCTTAAAGACTAAAGTTAGTTCAAAATAATAAGTTTTAAAAGAACCATTTGAGATTATGTACTTAACATCTGTAAGCAATGTGAGGCTTAGGGTCAGGCCTGTGTTGTTCACCAGGAGCCCCAGAAACCCACCCAAAGGAGCTTATAAACCAAAAACAAGCTCTTCCTCAGCAGCCGCTAAGATGCTCAGTTCTTCTGAGGAAGCTGAGGTCACATGGGGATGAGGCCCTCACTTTATCCAGTGACTGCACTGAGGTCCACTATTCGCTCTGCCTCCAAGTGTCTTCTCAGCCCTCATCCTCTGCCACGATGAGGTCATCATCACATTTAACGATGAAAGCCCTTATTAAATATTGGGTGCAGAGGGTGAAATTTCTGGCCTGGCTTGTCTGCCAAGACCTTGGCTGGTGTCAACATCAAAAGCCTCATCTGCAATGTAGGGGCTGGTGGACCTGGCCCTGCCAGAAGTGGGTGCTGCATCAGCAGGAGGTCCAGTCCCTCACCCTTCCCTCACTGTTGCTCTAGCTGAGGAGAAGAAAATGGAAGCAAAGAAAGAAGAATCTAGGTTGTCTGGTGATTGCATTGGATTTGGCCCTTGGACTAAACCCCTTTTGAAATATGCTCAATCAAAAGCTGATTTCTTCAAAAATAAGTTAATAAATGAACAGCAGCTATCAAATGAAAAAATAATAATATGATTCTTGAATATTTATAATTATCATTATCTCCTGGCAATTAAGGGATAAATTTTACTGTGAGAAAACATTTCAAAAGTTTAAGAGGAGAATATCCCTAGAGTGGCAATTAAACCAGATTATTTTGTTCCTGATATCTCCATATTCACACAAAATATTTCATATTTTTGTATTTTATATTTCGATGGTGTTCGTTTTATTTATTCTCCACTTCCTTTTTTCCATTCCTTTTCTCTATTCCAATTCAGATTTTGAGTGCTCTACCTTCCTTTCTGTTTGTTAAATTTAATGTCCTGTAAATGATACAGTAATAAAGTGGTAAATGCTATTAACATACACAGTCTTGATAATTTTTGTTTCCTCAAATTGAAGCAATCTCTTTAAAGTTCCAGGCGATGATAATGTTATATTCTATGGGTGATTTCTTCAGAGCATTTAGAAAAAGAGTGAGACAGCACAGCCATCAACATTCAGGACAAAGGAGTATAAGTGATTCTTTGATTTTTCCTCAGGGTACCAAAATGCATTGGTCCACCTTAATATTCATGTAATTTTTATATTGTCTTGCTAATCAACCAACAACCAAAGACCTGTGTTATGGAAGAATGTTTTGGTGTAGGAACTTGAAGATTCAGATGTTTGTGTTGATTCTAGCCTTGACATGGTGTGTTGCCTTTGGCAACTCGATGATCATCCAGTGAGTACCCACTTGGTATGAACTCTTTTCTCTAGGACTATGGGACATGTAAAGATGATTAAGGTCAGATCTGTGCCATAAAATAGCTTCTCACCCAGCAGAGGAGAGGAGCTGTCCATGAAATCCTATAAAACAAGGAAAAATTTATTAAATGCTCTGAAAAATGCAAATGAAGTACAGTGAGAACTCAGAGATATTAGAAGGTATTTCTTTTAGAGATTATCCAGGAAGACTTCAGGGGAAATGAGGTTTTAAGTGGGCTGACCTTGAAGATAAAAGTCAGCTGCTAACAGAGCAATGAAGGAGAGATGAAACTCCCAAGTAGCAGAAAAAAATGAGCAAATTCATAGAGGCAGCAGAATGCAGAATGTAGTCTAAGAAAGGCAAGCAGTCTAGACGGGGCAGAGAAGAGGGTGTGTGACAGAGGAATTAAGTACAGACGATATGGGTCAAGTAGATCCCAAATTTAGGCTACATTCATTCTGGAATGGGACATGACACAAATGTACATGTAGTTTAACACCCCAACTATTTGTTAGTCCCTAAAAGACCAGACACATTATTTCTAGTCAAATAATATTTAAAGTTTTTCCTTAGCCCATCATCACTGTTTTTTTCCTTATTGCTGTGGTAAAACATGCATTTGAATCCAACTGTGACAAATATTGTGGTAATACAGCTCCTAAGTTTGATTTTAAAAAAATGCTAATGATTTTCTTTTTGTAGTGCCACAATATCCTTGCTAAGCTGATAGATATATGTCTTTTTCAGGGTACAGTTGTTTCACTTAAACAGTGTAATTACATTTTAATCTTGATGTATATTATTCCTCCACCTTCTGGTTTAGTTTTCTAAGACAATTCCAAGGTATTTCTTTCCCTAGAATTTTTTTAAAGAACTGCTTGCTAAGTGATATTTTACCCGAAAGATCTATTATAAGAAGAACTATCTGAGATGCACAATTGTAACAGTAGACTCTTTTCATGTTTCTTTGTTATAATAGTGGAGGACCCACATTACAGAATTTATCCTTGAAGTATAGTATAAAATGTGATAAAATTGACCACCCACGTCGCTGATATTTATAGGGAATATCATTATAGATATATGATACTCTGAAGGATTTCTCTGGCATTGTAAGAAATGTTTTATACCCTAAACAAGTACTGAGACTTTCCAGCGATTGAGCCGTTATCCATTAACATGCTTGCCTTATAAAATAAAATTTTCTCTCTGCATAGCATTAAAATATTTAGCTGCTTGACATTCTCCTGAGTTATATGCTAAAGACATAATAAACCAGTAGGCAGACTACAGTCACTTGATTTTTTAAACATGTTCCCATCAAGTTTATTTTCCTCATATTATCTTTCTTCTGTCATTCTGCATTTTTTTTACTTTATTCATCTCCCATACAATTACTCTGTTAAACTCTAAATATCCCATTTATTTAGAGACCTTCTTTTATCCTGAATAGTAAATAATTTGCTTTATTCTAATGTACATCTAAATTTCTCATTTTAAATTATGTTGCATCTTCATGAAAAATGTATTGCATTCCAAACTGTCAGATCCTTTGATCATCTTGATTTTTTTAAATCAAATTCCTTTCCTCCAAAGCTCAAATCCTTAGACTACCTTGTTCTTCAGCTTGCCACAAAAGTAATGTTCTCTGCCTCAAAAAACTTAAGTAAGTCTGCAAACTGCATTCAAAATAGGAGTTAATCATTAATGCAATTTCTTCTTCTGATTCTTTGTCAATCTGAATTGAGGCTTTCCATGAATCTCTTTACCGTAAAAAAAAAAAAAGTAACAATGCACAATGAACTGTAAGACTTCTTTACTTAAACTAATGATTTTCTCGCCTGGGTAACCAAGGTATAGCTGTTGCGTTGAGTTTGGCTTGTTTCCTGTCATTGCACAATTTTATGTATGTACACATTAAATTGTCTTTTCCATTTTTTGACACAGTCAGCAAAAAATATCTTCAGACTAAGAAACTAGAAATATTTATGTTGTTCTAAAGGATGAGCTTCTTCCAAAATCACTAGTCTGAAGCAAAGAATGTCATTTTAGCATCCTTACATTCTGATCATTATATTTTATTCTTATGCTTTCCTCACCTTTTTTTACAGCACACCCAGAGCATGAATGATGGAAGGTAGATCACAACAATTTCATAAGAGATGATATATGAGGAAAAGAGAGATAAAGTTTGAGTCTCCTTAGACCAAATAAGTAACTTCATGTAAAAATGTTTTAACTCGAACATCATTTACATAACTGTTGGATACATCCTTTCTCTTTTCATTCTTTTCTACCTTCCAGAAAAGTGAGTAAAGTAATCATCACAGGGAAGCAGGAGTGGCTCAGTCGATAGAGCCCCTGTTTACCATATGGGAGGCCCCGGGTTCACTTCCCGGGGCCTCCTTGTGAGGGCAGGCCGGCCCACGCGGCGCGAGGGGCTGATGCAGCGGGACCTCACAGCAAGGGGAAGATAAGCAGACACGGAGAAGACACACAGCGAATGGACACAGCAAGCACAAGCAGCAAGGGGGGGATAAATAAATAAAAAATAAATAAATAAATAAATAAATCTTTAAAAAAAAAAAGTAATCATCACAATTGTAGTTGAATGAAAATAGGTCCACAAAAGCAAGATCTAGGGCTTATTTTTTAAGAGGGCAGTAATAAATATAATATTTAGCCATGGATTTGATCCTGCAGCATCCAAGATTATTTCACAAAGTAAGAAGGAGGAAATGCATTTTCAGAGAACCTGGGAAAGAGATAGAATCCACAAAGTCTACATTCTGTGTAAGTGCGGCCAAAAGCAAAGCAGAATCTAACAAGAAATAATGATGGGAAACAGCCATCAGAGTGTCAGGGAAGAGCAGGAATTGCAGAATTATCCTGCTAGATAGTGCTCACCTGTCGTCATCAACAAGCACAGGCATAGGGAGAAGAAGGTAGAAAGAGAAAATGTTGATGCTTGACTTGTACAGATTTTCTATTTAGGCTAATGGTAAAGGTTTGGAAGTGGATGGTGGGGATGGTAGAACATTACTGTGAGTGTAATCAAAAGCACTGAACTGAATAGGTGAATGTGATTAAAAGAGGAAACTTTAGGATGTCTATATTACTAGAATAATAATTAAAAGATAATACATAGGACTGTACAACACAGTGAACCCTCTTATAGATGAAGGACTATAGTTAATAGTACAAGTATAAGAATAATCATTCATGAATTTTTAAAAAACATACAATACTGATGCAAGAGGGTAATAATAGGGTGATATATGGGAAAATATATCTAATGTAATAATGGAAGATAGATATAACTATCTTAATAATCTCCTCACAATTGTAACAAAGATAACTACTCTTAAAAATAGTACCTTTATTTTTAAAAGTGCTATCATCAATTTTAGCAAATGTTCTATACCACCAAGTGGTTGTGGGGTGGTGTATGGGAATCCTGTATTTTATACATGTTTGGTTTGTAAATTAACTTCTCTAATTAAATTAATATTAATAATTTTAAAAACATTATACTAAGTGATAAAAAATAAACTAGACACAAAGTACTACATATTGTATGATATAAATAAATCTATAGAGATAAACATAGATTAGTGGTTATGTAGAGCTGGGGAAGGATAAAAACATTGAGAGGTGACTGTTAAGGGGTATATTAGTTAGCCAAAGGGGTGCTGATACAAAATGCCAGAAGTCTGTTGGTTTTTATAAAGGGTATTTATTTGGGGGAGAATCTTACAGTTACCAGGACCTAAAGCATAAATTTCTTCCCTCACCAAAGTCTATTGCCACGTGTTGGAGAAAAATGGCTGCTGAGATCTGTGAGGGTTCAGGCTTCCTGGGTTCCTCTCTTCCCGGGGCTTGCTTCCGTCTGGGTTCAGCTCCTCTGCTATCTACACAAAGCCAGCTGTAAACTATCAGGCAAATGGCTTATTTCTCTTCCCAGGGCCTTTTCTTTTTCCTCATGACCAAGCTCCTCTGTGTGCTTACTTTCCAGGGCTACAGCTTAAAAACTCCAAACTTCCTTCTCTGCAGAGTGATTTCTCTGTGAGTCTCCACCCACCAAGGGGGTAGAGACTCAACATTCTACTGATATGGCCCAATCAAAGCATTAATCATTATTTAGTCAAGTAAAAGTGAAACCTCTGAATCCAATACACTCTAATATGCCCAGAGGAAAAGACCAGTTTACAAACATAATCCAATATTTCTTTTTGGAATTCATCAATAATATCAAACTGCTGTAAGGGGTATTGGGTTTTTCTTTTTTGGAGTAATGAAAATGTTCTGGGAAGCAGATGTGGCTCAAGCAATTGGGATCTGTCTACCACATAGGAGGTCCAGAGTTCGATTCCCAGGGCCTCCTGGTGAAAAGCAAGCTGGCCCGTGTGGCGAGCTGACCCACATAAAGTGCTGGCCCGCGCAGGAGTGCTGGCCTGTGTGGAGAGTTGGTGCAGCAAGATGATGCAACAAAAGACACACAAAAAAGAGACAATAAGAGACGCAGCACACCAGGGAGCTGAGGTGGTGCAAGGGTTTGAGTGCCTCTCTCCACTCCAGAAGGTCCCAGGATTGGTTCCTGGTGCCGCCTAAAGAGAAAACAAGCAGA
>JAQZBX010043892.1:0-21528 GCA_029593785.1 Cabassous unicinctus
ACCCTAATAGAATTTAATCTTTACCACAACTTAGTGTCTTTCTTGAATCTCAATTTCCAACACACAGGGCATGGTTGAGAACTCAATGAATACTTTTTGAATGGATAAATAAGTGATGATTTTGAAATAAGTATTTTGTTCTAAGGGCCATGCTGAGGCTTCATAACATTGAAGTGAAAAATCACATATATACTGTTTTAGATACTTCCGGTGGAATTTATGTTTATTCGATTATTTTTGGTTTATTTAAAAAAAATAGTAAACCTTATTTCAACTTCAAAAAATAAAATAGGCAAAATTCAACCAACAAATTATGGAAGCATTACTTTAAAAATTCTGTCCAGGTCCATACAGTTAGTCCTAAAAACAAATCAATTGTTTCTCCAGGGTTAAGAAAGGTAAATAAATAAGCACAGATTTGAATAATGACATGATCAAGATCTCCTTCTTAAGGAAGAATATGAAGAAAAAAATTTTTGATCATATTCATATCTCAAAAAATTAAACCCAATGTTATTTTTTTTACCTTTAGCATTGATATACTATCTTCTTTGCTTTTGCTACAAAAATATTACAATATTGCTGTTAACTATATTCTATAAATTACATTAGCTGCATTTTATCATGTATCAACATATACTTACCACCTTGTAATAGAGGAATATTCTTCTATTTCTATTATTAGCCACAATCACCATCTAACAAGAAAAATCACTATATTTTTAGTCCATAGATTATATTCCAGCTGTCATTCAATTGACATTAACCACCCTAGAATACTCCTTTCAGTCACAATCATATTTACTATTAGCAGTGTTAGTTATTATATGTGCATTTAAAAAGTGTTAACATAAACTGTATCTATTTCCACTGATTTACAATTGAACTTACTAAACATGATCAGCTCCCCATTCTCATCCACATTCTGTCTCCTACTAATCTATATTGTACTGTTTGACCCATAAATTTCCTCATAATATTTAGTTAATATCAGTGAGACCATACAAAATTTATCCATTGTTTCTAGCTTATTTCAATCAAGATCATATTCTCAAGGTTCATCCATGTTCTCATGTGCGTCCCCAGTTTATTTCTTCTTACACCCGAATAGTATTCCATCATATGTATATACTACATTTGTTTATCCATTCATCAGTTGACAGGAAATTAGGTTGTTTCTACCTTTTAGCAATTGTGATCAATGCCACTGTGAACATTGGTGTGCAAACATCTTTTCGCATCCCTGCCTGCAGTTTTTGTGAATGTATTCCCAGCAATGGGATTGCTGGATCATAAGGCAGTTCTATAATTAGCCTATTGCGGAAATGTCAAACTGTCTTCTACAGAGGCTGCACCATTTTACATCACACCAACAGAGAAGGATTTTTCCCATTTCTCCATATCCTCTCCAGCACTTGTACTTTTCTGTTTTTTTGTTTTTTTTTAACTAATGGCCATATGTAAGGTGTGAAATGATATCTCATTGTAGTTTTGATCTTCATTTCCTTAATAGGTAATGCTATATTTTCATGTGCTTTTAGGCCATTAGTATTTCCTCTTTGCAAAAATCTTTATTCAAGTATTTTGCCCATTTTTAAATTGGGTTGCTTGTCTTTTTGTCATTGAGTGATTTCTGTATATAACATGATAATCAAACCCTTAATGAATATGTTATTTCTAAATATTTTCTCCAATTGAGTAGAAAGCATTTTAGCCTTCTTAACAAAATAATTTGAAGCACAAAAGTGTTTAATTTTGAGGATTTCCCATTTCTCTATTTTTTCCTTTCATAGCTCATGATTTGGTGGAAGATTTAAGAAACCTCTCCCTAAAAAACATCCTGAAGATGTTTCCTTACATTTTCTTCTAAGGTTTTATGGTTATATCATTTGTAATTTGGATCTATTTCTGAACTCTCAATTAAATTCCATTGTTCAATTGATGTGTATGTCAGTACCATATTGTTTTACCATTGTAGCAAAGTCATATGCTTTAAGCTCTGGACGTAAAAGTCTTCCAACATCACTCTTTTTAAAGGTATTTTTTGGCTGTTTGTTGTCCTTTACCCTTCCAAATAAATTTGATAATTTTATTTTGCAATTTTGCCAAAAGGCTGTTGAAATTTTTATCAGGATTGCATTAAAACTGCAAATTAATTTGGGTAGAATTGACATCTTAATGATATTTAGACTTCCAATCCATGAATATGCATTCCGTTTAAAATAGTGAGTGAAAAATCAAATATCTAGGAATAAATGTAAACAAAGACAAAAATGATCTGTATTCAAAAAACTACAAAACTTGGCTAAAAATAACCAAAGAAGACCTAAATGAATATATGTTTCTGAATTCCTCCTCAATTTTTTCATTAGTAGTGTATGCAAACACTATTGATATTTGCATATTAATCTCGTTCCCTGCCATTCTGCTGAAGTCATCTATTAGTTTGAGTAGTTTTGTTCCGTAATTTTCAGCATTTTATTGGTGTAGGATCATATCAACAGCAAATAGCAAAATTTTGCTTCTTCCTTTCCTTTCCTATTTGGGTGGCTTTTATTCCTTTTTCTTGCCTAATTATATTGGCAATTTGGGGACACCTTGGGGAGTGGGGATTTCACCCAGACATGCCTCCCTAAGGTTATCTGGCCACCTCTGCCGCTGGTACTCAGAATCATGATTTCCCCTCGATTCCAGAATCCCTTCAGGGCCCCAGGAAAATTTAGCACAATATTAAATAACAGTGGAGACAGTGATCACCCTTGTCTTGTTATTTCATTTGGAAAGCTTTCAATCTTTAACCATTGAGTACAATCGTAATTGTAGGTTTTTCATATATGTACTTTATCCTGCTGAGAAATTTTCCTTCTGCTTCTATCTTTTGGAATTTTTTTTTTTTTAATCAAGAAAGGATGCTGTATTTTGTCAAATGCCTTTCTTGCATCTGTGGAGATGATCATGTGGTTTTTCTTCAATTTACTAATATGCTGTATTACACTGATAGATTTTCCAGTGCTGAACCACCCTTGTATACTTAATATAAAATCCACTTGATTGTGGTTTATAATTATGTTAATAGGCTTTTGGATTCGTTTAGCAAATATTTTGCTAAGCAATTTTGCATCAATATTCATTAGAGAAATGGTTCTATAATATTATTTCTTTCATAATATTTTTATTTTTCTTTGGTATTAGGGTTATGGCTTCATAGAATGATTTTGGTAGGATTCCCTCTTTTTCAAATTTTGGAAGGTTTTGAGCAAGATTGATGTAAGATCTTTATCTCATAGGTAGAATTCACATCTGAAGGCATCTGGACTTTTGCTTTTCATTTGGTGGGGGTTTGATGATGTTCAATTTCTTTATTTGTTCAGGTCTTCTATTTCTTATATGGTCAGTGTGAGTTGTTTGTGTGTTTTCAGGAATTTGTATATCTCCTCAATATTGTCTGGTGTATTGGTATACAGTTGTTCATAGTATCCTCTTATAATATTTTTGTCTCTAAGAGGTCAGTGGTAATTTCCCCTTCTTATTTCTGATTTTATTTATTTGCATCTTCTCTCTTTTTTTTATTTGTTATTCAATCTAAGTGTCTATGTGTTGATTTTGTTGATTTTTCTAAGGACCCAACTTTTGGTTCTATTGATTCTCTATATTGACATTTATTATCCATTTCAATTTTTTCTGCTCTGTATTTTATTGTTTCTTTCCTTCTGCTTGCTTTGGTATTAGTTTGCTGTTCTTTTTTCTAATTCTTCCAGGTGTGCAGTTGCATCATATGTTTTAGCTCTTTCTTGTGTTTTAATATAAGCATTGAGGTATATACATATCCCACTCAGTACTGCCTTCTCTGCATCCCATAAATTTTTATATGTTGTGTTCTTTTCTTTCTTCAGAATATATTTACCAATTTCCCTTGAAATTTCATCTTTGACTCCCTGATTATTTAAGAGTGAGTCATTTAATATCAATATATTTTTGAATTTTCAATTTTTCTGCCAATTTATTTCCAGCTTTATTCCATTATCATCATAGAAAGAGATTTTATAATTTCAGTCTTTTTAAAATTTCTTGAGATATGACTTTATGATCCAACATATAGTCTTTCCTTGGAAAAGTTCCTTGACCAATTTAGAAGAATGTATCCCTGCTGTTTTGAGATGTAATATTCTATAACTGTATGTTAGGTCTTGTTCATTTATCATATTATTCAAACTCTTTTTTTAATCCTCTGTAGAGATGTTCTATCCAATGCTGAGAGTGGCGTTTTGAAGTGTCCAACTATTATTGTATGGACTTCTATTTCTCCCTTCAAGTTTGCAAGTGGTGTGTCACATATTTTGGAGCAATTTGGGTAGCTGAAAAACTATATATTGTAATTTCATATTGGTGATTTGTCCCTTTTATTAATATATAGTGACATTCTCCATCTTTTGTAAAAGTTTTGCATTTAAAATTTATTTTATCCAATATTTAGTATTGCTATTCAAGATTTTTTGGTTCCTACTTGTGGGAAATATATTTTTCCAAACTTTAACTTTCCGCCTGATTGTTTCCTTGTGTCTAAGTGCATTGTAGACTGCAATAGATGTCTCATATTTTTAATCCATTCTGTCAGTCTATGTCTTTTTATCATGGAGTTTAATCCATTAACATTCAATCTTATTACTGTAAAAGCAACATTATTTTGTCCAATTTATTCTTTGGCTTTCTGTTGCCATATCTTACCATTGTGTGTCTTTTAAACCTTTTAGTTAGCCTTATTTAGAGTCTTCATTTGTACACTCTTCTCCAAGCCTCTTGATCTTCTCCAAGCCTCTTGATCCGGATCCTTGTTGATGAACTCTCAGTTTTTGGTGACTGTGTAGGCTTTGAGCTCACCTTCATTTCTGAATGACAGCTTTGCCTGTTAATGAATTGATGGCTGGCAGTTTTCCTCTTTCAGTAACTTAAATATGTCATACCACTGTGTTCTCGCCTCCATGGTTTCTGATGGGATAACTGCACTTAGTTTTACTGAGGTTCCCTTGTAAAGGATACATTTCTTTTCAACTGATGTTCACAGAATCTGCTTTTTATCTCTGTCAGGTGGCATTCTGAATTGCAGGTGACTCAGTAGGGCTATTTAGATTTATTTTGTTTGGGTTATGTAGTTTTTCTGGAATATTGATATTCATGTCTTTCATAAGGATTGGGAAATTTTCTGTCAATTTTTCAAATATTCTTTCTGCCCCTTTTCCATTCTCGTCTATTTCTGGGACACCTATAGCATGTATGCTTGTGCATTTTCCATTATCATTCAATTCCTTGAGACACTGTTCAATTTTTTTCCATTCTTCTCTCTTTCTGTTCTTCTATCTTTTCAAGTTCAGATGCTTTGTCTTCTAATTCATTTTTTCTGTCCTCTACAAATTCAAATCTACTGTTATATGCTTCTAATGTATTTTTAATCTCATCCATTCTGTCTTTACTTCCTATAAACTCTGTTACTTTATTTTTCAGGGTTTGAAATTGTTGTTTATGTTCACAGTTTCATTTTAATATCCTTTATCTCCTTAGTTATATTTTCCTTCAACTCCTTTCATTGATTCAGGACCTTCATGTGAATGAATATCAGTGATTAATTGTCTTAGATGCCTTGTCTTCCTTCACATTTACAGCTGGCCATAATATTGTGCTCTTTTGCAAACCTTTCCAGGGAGATGAATCCTTCAATTCCCACTGATTGGACCTTATGTCAAAATGAATTAAACACATTGAAGAGAAACCACACACAGCCCTTTACTGCTCCCTCATTCTTCCCAGGGACAAATATGTACTTTCCCCTCTCCTTTTGCTGATCAGCTTTGGCTTTTAACAAGACTGCTCTCCTCAAGGGCAGAGAATCAGTGGCTTTTCCAGCCACAGGCCTTGCAATCCCTGGTTTTCCTTTTGGGCTCTTTGTCTCTGTGTCCCTGATCACTCCAAGACAATGTATTCAATGTGTTGGATGGAATACAAACCAGTAGGATTGCACTCTACTAGTCTGCAATCCCCAAAGCAGGTCCCTTGGACAACTTATGCCTTTTGTTCCTTGTTTTGGAATAGACTTATATCCTGCCTAGGCTACTCTGATGCCATCTTCCTGAAACTCCCCTGACCATAGTAATCAAACACAGTGGAAACATATAATTTCCCCTAATTTAGAATAAAGAGGATTTTGCAGTCTTTCTTTGAACTTGTCCATGGGCAACTGCAACAGTGGTTCCACTGAATGGGCACAAAGTCAAGAGTTACATCTTTCCAACATTTTCCTTCCCCTAATGTTACTTTAACAATTTATGGTGTTCTTTCAATTATCATAGACAGGAAAACTGGCTTTAATAAACAAGAATTGAGATAAATAATATTCATCCAATCTATTTGCAGAAGACACTGCTAACCCCATGTATGTTAAGAGTCATTGTGTGAACCCTAGTTTTCAAAATACACACATGGGAATGGGATAAATTAGGAATTCAGCACAGTCAACTAACTGAAAGATGTGTTGGGAATAAAAGCTAATATAACAAAAATTTGTCATAGTTTGAATTTAGGGAAATATTGAGCTGAATACATAACTCTAATACAATTTCATATAAAAATATTATGTCAAAAACTTGTTTCATGTACATAAACTTTGAAACATCATTTTGGCAGTTTGAAATTATTTATGAATTCCAAAAGAATGATTATTTGTAAATTGTTGTGTTCCTCTGGGTGTGATGTCCTTTGATTGTATTATATTCAGCTGAGATGTCATTGATTAAATTATGTTAAGATTAGGATTTTTATTCAACCACATCAGTAGGGCATGACTCAAGGTTGAGTCCCCACCCCTTGGTGGGCTGATATAAATGAACACACACTCAAGAAGACACACAGAAAGAGAGAGATCATTCCATAGACATGGCACAGAAGAGAACTTTGACCCTATGGCCCCAGGAAGAGAGATGAGCCTTTTCCCTGATAGTTTGTAGTGATGAGAAAGCTTGGAAAGAAACAAACTCTATGCTAGCTTGTAGCTGAAAGAGGAGAATGAAACCTTGCAGAGATTGCCTGCTATCTTGCTTTAACACGTGGAAACAGACTTTGGTGAGGAAGTAATCTTGAGTTGGACTCTTCAGGGCCTTGTAAATGTAAGCTTCTACACTAAATAAATACCCTTTAAAATATCCAACAGAATTCTTTTACTTTGCATCATCACATCTTTGGCTAATGCAATCATGAAGTTAAAATTGATCATATAGATCTGCAATTGGATTGCTATAATGCATAAAATATTTGTGCATGGAGAATAATGTGTATATGAAACTAATATTGGAAAGATTTTAATTATAGTCTATAACTGTAGGATTAGTCTAGATTTCATATGTAGGGAAATGAATATATTTATGCACATGGATAAAAAAAGTCTCTCATTTTTTCCCATAGCAGAGATTCCAAAGAAATAATTCTTTACATTATAATTATTTGCAAGGAGATTCCTTTCACAGACCTACAGTGACTCAAAATGCATTAATTCACATGACAAAGAAACCATATGTCAGCAAACCTCTTACAAAAATCTTCAGTGACCACTCATCTTGTAATTAAAGTGAGCAGATTCACAGTAGATATAAACCATATGAATGCCATCAAAGTGCTCAAGCCTTTATGGAAAGTTCTAGTCTTGCACAATACAGTTCTATTAGTCAGCCAAAAGGGGTGCTAATGTGAAATACCAAAAATGGGTTGGTCTTTATAAAGGGTATTTATTTGGGGTAAAAGTCCACAGATACCAGTCCATAAAGTGTTAAGTTTCTTCTCTCACCAAAGTCCATTGCCACATGTCGGAGCAGGATAGCTGCCGACTTTGCCAGGGTTCAGGTTTCCTGTGTTCCTCTCTTCCCAGGGCTGCATTTCTCTCTGGGCTTAGCTCCTGTTTCCTCCACAAGGTCACCTGTAGATGATCAGGTGAATGGCTCACTTCTCTTCTCTTAGGGCCTTCTCTCTAACATCAAAACTGCTTCTCAAAAACTGCTTCCTCTGTCCTTTGCCTTGCCTTTTATATTCGATTCCCCCACCCACCAAGTGGTGGGGCTCAACACCCTACTAATGTGGCCCAGTCAATGCCCTAATCATAACTTAATCATGCCCAGAATTAACAGATCAGTTTACAACCACGATCCAATTATATTTTTGGATTTCATAATTACATTAAATTGGCCAACAGCTACACTCCACCCTCTGAATTCCAAAAATACATTACAAAATTTAAAAAACCTTAAATCAATAACAATTCAACTACAAAATCATATAATCATTTTAAAGAAATGCAGTTCATCTTGAGACAAAGTCCCATCTGCTGTAGACCTCTGAAACATACAAAACCATTTAACTGCTTCCAATACACAATGGACAGAGAAAGGATAAACATTTTCATTATCTTAAGGAGAAATTGGTATGTTAAACATGAGTCATGGATCTTCTACAGTTCAGTAAACCTGCAAGGCATCCTCCATTCAATTTCAAAGTCTGAGAGTCATTCTTAAGATGATGGCTTCTTCTCCTTGGGGCCACATGGGAACCCACCCTTTCCACAGGCTTGCCCAATGGCCATTTTCTTGGTTCCACCCTCATCAAGCATCTGGGTGTTGACCAAGCTCCAGACCTCACCTTCCAAGAGTGTTGGGGTGATTGCCACACCTTACCCAATCTTTGGGGTAGATTCTTAGCCCCCCTAGTACAGTGAGGTGAACTTTGGCATACAGGTTCAACCTTCTCAGGGCAATGGGTTGACTGCCTGGCCTCCTTCTCTAACTGACTTCCTGTCCATGGGGGACAGGAGCACCCCTCTCAGACCTATGGGGTGCTGAACTTAACCACCTTAATATTTGAGAAATGTGCTCCACCCTCCCTGTACCCTGGGGCAGCAAAACTCTTCCTGAACATTGGGTGGGGATATCCACCTTCTTCAACTCCTGTGGCAAACTCACCCTCTCTGTACACATGGGTGGGGCTCCTCTCTTGGCCCAAGGTGATGTCTTAATTCCAGATCTCAGCTTCCATGATTTTCTTCTTAAAGCTCTTTCTCCTTCAATCTTTCCTTTCCATGTCCTTTTTTGACCAAGCTGACAGTGGTTTTGTTCATACAGCACTCTCAAAAACATTGTTGGTTTAGCATGCAAGAAGCAGGGGTCCAAGCCATCAGACAGTAAGACTTTCCACAAGTCTTTCCGAAATAACTGTTTCTTCATTTCTGAGTTCCAAGTTCCAAATTTAGTAAAGTCTTCAAATGGGGCATTTTCATCTGGGAATTTGATTTCCAGAAACTTGGAAGTTCCAGAATCAGTTTCTGTTTTCTTTGTTCCCAAAAGTTCAGTCATTGGCATATTTCTTTCATCTGATATTTTGCTATAAACTGCAAGGAGAAGCCAAGACATATTCTACGAGTTTACTTTGGAAAGTTCTTCTGTTAATTGCTCAGGTATGCCATTTTCAAATTCTGTCTTCCATATAACACCAGGAGTTAATCTTGATAAGATCTTTGCAACTTTAAAACATGGATCACCTTTCCTCCATTTTCCAATAATAGTTTCATCATTTACTTCCAAGGCATCATAAAAAGACTCCTTAGCATCCATATTGCTATCAACAGCTTCTTCAAAGTGATTTTGGCCTTTTCCATCAAGCATTTCACAATTTCTACAAAAGATACCCCTTACCCTTTTATAAAACCGTTCCAACATTTTAGTAATTACAAAAGCACTTCCCCACTCCTCAGTACCAAATTCTGTATTAGTCAGCCAAAAGCGGTGCTAATGTGAAATACCAAAAATGGGTTGGTCTTTATAAAGGGTATTTATTTGGTGTAGAAGTCCACAGATACCAGTCCATAAAGCATTAAGTTTCTTCTCTCACCAAAGTCCATTGCCACATGTCGGGGCAGAACAGCTGCTGACTTTGCCAGGGTTCAGGCTTCCTGGGATCCTCTCTTCCCAGGGCTGCATTTCTCTCCAGGCTCAGCTCCTGTTTCCTCCACAAGGTCAGCTGTAGATGATCAAGCAAATGGCTCACTTCTCTTCTCCTGGGGCCTTCTCTCTAACATCAAAACTGCTTCTCAAAAACTGCTTCCTCTGTCCTTTGCCTTGCCTTTTATATTTGATTCCCCCACCCACCAAGTGGTGGGGCTCAACGCCCTACTGACTTGGCCCAGTCAATGCCCTAACCATAACTTAATCATGCCCAGATTAACAGATTAGTTTGCAGCCATGATCCAATTATATTTTTGGATTTCATAATTACATTAAATTGGCCAACAGCTACAACAGTAGAACTCATTTTGGTGAGAAACCCCATGAATGTCATCTAGGTGGAAAAGCATTCATTCAATATTCTTATTTTAGAGGACATGAGAGTTCTCAGAATGAAGAGAAACCTTGTGAATATTATCTATATGGGAAAGCTTTCAAAGTTCTAATCTTAGATGGCATACGAGAACTCACTTTGGGGAGAAACGACATGAATGCCATCAATTTGGGAAAGTCTTCAGTCTATAGTCTCATCCCAGAGATCATGAGAAAACTCACACAAGAGAGAAACCATATAAATGTCATCTATGTGAGAAAGCCTTCAGTAAAAGTACTAATTTTCAACAACATGAGAGAACTCATTCTGGAGAGAAACTCCATGAATGTCATTTATGTGGGAAAGCTTCAGCCAATAGTCTCATCTTAGAGAACATAAGGGAACTCACACTGGGGAGAAAGCCTATGAATGTCATCTTTGTGAGAAGGCATTCTTTTTTTCCTCTTCCCTTAAGCTACATCAACGAACTCACACTGGTAAGGAGCTCTATGAATGTCAAGTATGTGGGAAAGCCTTCATTTATTCTTCCTTTAAGAAACATGAGAGAATGCATTCTAGGGAGAAACGTTATGAATGTCATCTATGTGAGAAAGCATTCAAAGTTCTAGTCTTTGACATCATGAGAGAACTCACACTGGAGAGAAGCCACATGAATGTTGCGTTAGTCAGCCCAAATGAGTGCTAATGCAAAGTACCAGAAATCTGCTGGCTTTTGTAAAAGGTATTTATTTGTGGTAGAAGCTTACAGTCACAAGGTCCTAAAAATTCCAACTCAAGGGTACTTCTTTACCAAACTCTGTTGCTAAAAGTTGAAGCAAGATGGTATGTGACATCTGTGAGGTTTCAGCGTTCCTCTTCCCTCTTAATGCTCCATGGTCCCAGCTTCTTCTGACCTCAGCTGTAAGCTGGCATAAGGCTCATCTCTCTTTCTCTGGGGTTCATTTCTTTCCAGGCTCAGCTGCTCTGTATTCTTCACAAGGTCAGCTGTGGACTATCAGGCTCATCTCTCTTCCTGGGGCCTCTGCCATGTCTAATGAGCTGTCTCTCTTCTTCTGTGTTCTTCTCTGTGTATCTACTTCTACATGTTCTTGGTTGAATGTCCATTTATATAGCTTACCATGGGGTGTGAGGACTCAACCCTGCATGTCCTAATGACATGGTTGAATCAAAACCTTAGTCAACATAATTTAATCAAAGACATCTCAGCTGAATCTAATACAATCAAAGGGTATCACACCCAGAGGAGCAGACCAGTTTAAAAACATATTCAATATCTCCTTTTTGAAATCCCTTAGTAATATCAAACTGCCACAAATATCTTCTATGTGAGAAAGCTTTTACTCAATGTTCTTCCCTCTATCAACATGAGAGAATGCATACTGTACAGAAACCATAAGAATATCATCTATATCAGTAAACCTTAATTTTTCTAACCTTAGACACCATGAGAATACCCCAACTGGAGAGAAACCCCATGAATGACATCAATGTGAGAAAGTCATCAATAAATGTTCTGACCTTAGATGAAATGAGAGAACTCATTTTGTATATGGAAGATTTTGTGTATGGAAGAGCTTCAGCCATAAATATAACCTTTAAATACACCAGAGATATTACATACTGAAGAAACTGTAATCAATATTGAAGTTCCTGTAGTCATCTGTACTACTTCAATTAATATAAGGAAGTTCATACTGGGGAGAATCCATATGAATGTCTTCTATGAATCAAAGTCCTGTATAAATGGTCTGAAGTGAGGAATCATGATATAAATGTAATGGAAGTCAAGAATCCTCATATGCAACTTTAACTGATAAAAAAACCCAGAAAAATCATATCAAGGAATTCTATATCTGTACTCAATGTGGAATTGCCTTAATTTATGTTTTGATCTTAAAATAAAATGAATGAACACCACAGGAGAGAAGCACTACACCTTTAAATACTGTGCACTTTTATTCAAAGCCATGCTTTGGTGTGCTAAAGAAAACTCATTTTAGAAATAAATACAAAAAACATGCAATGAGAGGGAAAAGATATTATGAAGAAGAAAAAAACCCTTGTAGGACTTTCAGAAAATTCATGGTGGACAATGTGTTCAATGGAAATTCATGGTAAATCATTTATTCAGGAATTGGTGATCTTGTCTGCATGAGTTTCTGTGAGGATTAATGTTTTAGGGTTTTATGCAAATGATTTCATATATGATGGCTGTGTTATGGATACCAGTGGTGGAAATTTTATATTTTTGGGGGGTAGGAGAATATGTGAAATCTGTGATTTGGGGGTCTTCTAAGTTAAATGAATATGGTTCTGTTGTTACCTCTAATTGATCAGTGATAGACATTTCTTTGCATCAGTGATTAAATATCTGAAGGGAAGAAGAGGTAAGTTTACTTTGTTTCTGATATTAGAGGAAACAACACTTCATCCCATAACTAAACTCTATCAGTGGGTGAGAGGTCCTGCACACAGTAGTTCAATGAGCCAATCAAAGGTCCAGATATTTTCCCTTGACTTGCTAATGGCCTGGTAGGGAGAATCAGTCAGAACCCACTGCAAGAATCATCATGCTAATAATCAAAGCGGTCATAGATTTCAAAATCTATAAGGCCCATACGCAATGCCATTAGATGGTCTAGATTTGGCAACCCTGTCTTCAACATTAATTATGGAAAACTTGAGATCCAATACATGCTCATATGAAAACTTTACAGGTAATTTGATACATAATTTTAAAAGACTACTGAATGCTTTCCTACTAAACCTGGTACCCCTGGAAGTATTTATATTCTCATATTTTATGTAGTATTGAAGAAATAAATGCTTTACCCTAAATAGTGACCATAAAAGGATGTCTTACTTCATCACTTCCATTATATACAGATATTCCAGATGGTGTCAGTTTGACTAATCCATCAATAAACCAGCACTGAGCATCTGAGGTCCTCCAGATGCCAAGGCAGTGAGGGAAGGTCCTACATCTTGTATTGCAGCAGGGTCAGGTCAGTGTTGATGTGTGCCTCTGTCACCTACTTACACATGTGTGTCATTTCCTGAGGTCCTTGAAAGGTGCAGTCCTCAATTTGCTCTGTCATTGGGCACTTCCTGAGGAAGTTTTCTGATTATCCTGCATCCAGGGGTTTTCTAGTTTCAGAAGGACCTGAGAGCTCTTGGTAATCCTTTCCATTATGACCAAGGCCTGATTGCATGGCTTAACTTGCCCTTTGAAGAAGTAATGCTGGGCTGTGTCTGGAAATTTTGTGGTCTAAAAACCCAGGTATGACCCAATATAGAAATGCCAGGAGGATACCAAGATGTGGAATATGTTGGCACCAATAAGCAAATAGCCTTATAACTTGGGGGCTTCTTTATGGAAGTGTGTGAATTTAGGGACAATACCTTGCCTTTTACTGGGTCATGGAACTATTGTTGGACTCTGGCTGATAAGTGTTCTACTGGGCAAGGCCTTGTATGTTATTGGAATTCATCACCCAACCAGATTGTTGAATCCCAATTAGCAATACTTGCAATCTATGTGCAGTTTTTTTCCTCTACCTGGCCCGACCAACATGATGTCATAAATATAATGGAGCACTTGGAGTCCTCTAAGCAGGGCTAGCTTACTCTGTCCCACCTCTTGGGAACAGATAGGGGGAGAATTTAAACACTTGGGTGGCAGTACAGCGAAAGTATCCTCTAGGCCTTGCCATTGGGAAGCAGCTTGATTCTGGATGTCTTCTCTGGGTGTGATGGCAACAAAAGCATTCACCAGGTCAAAAACCCCATGTAAAACATCAGTGAAGGCCATAATGCCTTCCAGGAGAGTCACAAATTCTAGAACTGCCGGTGCCAAAGTGGAATCTTCTGCTTTCAAGCCCCAGAAGTCTATAATTAATCACCATGACCAGCAAACTTGTCCCTGGCAACACCAGGCTATTATAGACAGAGATCATGGAGTGGAGGGCAGCCATAGATAAAAGGTGCCACGGTATAGACTGGGCACCCGACAATGCAGTGATAAGGGAAAAAAAAATAAAAAATAAAAACCTTTTTTCCCCATTTTTTGAAATGTTCCAATCCTTTAATTATATTTTATTTTTATTTTTATTTTTATTTTTTTTAGTTTCCATGTATTTTGTCTCTTGCATTTAAGCTTATCATTATTATTTCATTTTCCTATTAATTGTATTTGGTTATTACATGGCTGCATCTTCAAGGAAGGTTTAGATCACAGAAAGTTTAGAATGGGTATTGCAGAAGATCATTGGTGGGAGTGTCTGGGATGGGGGATTCATAGGAGGAAGTTCATCTGAATATACATGAACAATATATAAAATTGTCCAAATGTCAAGGGGTGGGGCATGGTCACAGTGGGTGGACAATCACTCAATAAATGAGGGAATACTGAATTCCCAGCCTGGAGAGCTCTGCCACATTCTCCAAGGGAGCAGCAGCAGTCCCCTGAGTGCAGGGGCAGTGTCTGGCAAAGGAGGATGGTCCACTGATTGGTTCTTGTTATTGATGACTAGCCTTATGAGTCTTTGCTCTTGTAATTGAAACTGAGCATACTGTTATGGGGTGCCTAAGAGTTTGTCACCTGAGAGCCTCCTTGTTGCTCAAATGTGACCTCTCTCTAAGCCAAACTCAGCATATGAACATGGGACATGACTCCTGGGGATGAGCCTCCCTGGCAACGAGGGATTAATACCAAGTGCCAACTGGCAACACGACTGGAAAAAGACCTTGACTAAAAGGGGGGAAAGGTAAAGAAAAATGAGCTCATGTGGCTAAGAGACTTCAAAGAGAGTCAGGAGGTCATACCAGAGGTAATGCTTATGCACACCTCAGTAGGATCTCATAGAACACCAAAGTGGATACCCTCCCACACAGAGGGGCTCCTGAGGGCTCTGGAGACACCCAGGTCCTATACAAGGGGGCATAGCTCCAGAGATTGATGCCTTATCAGTGGGCTCTACTTTGGAATCTGTGCTCCTGAGAGTGACAGAGTTGGACTCAAATAAGTCCTCCCTGTACATGATCCATCAGTCCCTTCTATTCAAACTGATATGTGGTGCTGGAGTTTCTAGGGGTACTTCTAGAGACTGGAGACTTTGCCTGCCCATGTGCCAGCTGTGCCTGGAATCTTGGTGGAGTTTCAACTCCTACTCTACAGCTCAATGGACTCACCCAAGTCACCTGGTGAGATGATGATGGACAACGGCCATCCCAGGGAATGGATAGAGTCTGCAGCTGTGGCAGGGTAATCCCATCCATCATACCCATTCGATATAAGCCCCCTCTCACTTTGAGGTGGAGTGGACATCAGCATCTGAAACTCCTCAGGATTGGTGGAAGAGCTATGGTCTAGAGCGGACTCACTGGTATTCTGTTGTAGACATATTATGATTCAAGTAATGAAAGAAATTACAGCAGTGAGATGGAACCAGTGGCCACTGGGCACTTTTGGGTCAGGAAAGGGAAAAGCAGTTGTAATACAGGGGCTTTTTCAGGACTTGGGAATTATCCTGAGTGACATTACAAAGACAGATATAGGGCATTTTACATCAGCATATAACATGCAGAACTGTGTGGGAGAGAGTGTGGTCTACAATGAGAACTATGGTCCATGCTTAATGGCAAAGCCCCAGGATGTGTATATCCATTGCAGATGATGTGCCACACTAATGAAAGATGTTTTTGTGGGATGTTATGGGAGGTGTGGGGGGTGGGGAACATGGGAATCCTTGTAATTTTTGTGTAATCTAAGCATCGTTTAAAATTTAAAAAAAAAGCCTTTTATTAATATTGTATTGTCCTTTTCTCCACCAGGAAGCCAATATTGCTTGGCTGGACTGTTCAAGGAGGTATTACCACTGGAGGTACACAGTCTGCACCATATAACCTCCCTTAACCATGGTGGCCAGAAATTGTTTGTGGAAACATACAATTTCATTCACTACTGGGACATGCAGTGGTGCAGCATCTTTATGTTTATAAACTCCATACATTTTTTTGAGGTGCCAGGGACTGAACCTGGGACCTTGCATGTGGGAAGATGGCACCCAACCACTGAGCCACATCAATTTCCCTGAGCTGGCTTTTTCATTTGCTTTAATTGTTGTTTGTTTTTTTTCAGGAGGCACTGGGAACTGAACCAGGGATCTCCTTTGGGAGGAAGGCATTCAACCATTTGTGCCACTTGTGCTCCCAGTTCCATATATTTTAAGCATTGAATTCCGTATTCTGTTTCACCACCTCCTACACTGGTAAACTATCTTATAGATTTTGACTTTATGAGTGTGTTGATTATAATTATTTCACATCATTGAGATCACACAATATTTTCACTTTGGAGCCTAGCTTTTTTCACTCAACATATCTTGGGTTCATATATATTATTGCATGTATCAGAACTTCATTCCTTTTTTAATGCTGAAAAATATTCTATTGTGTGTATATAACACGTTTTACTTATCCATTCAATGGTTGAAAGACATGGGTTTCTTCTGTCGAGAACTGTAAATAATGCCACTACGAACATCAATGTGCAAATATCTGTTCGAGCATTGGCTTTTAATTTTTTGGGGTATATAACTAGCCTTTTCACTGCCAGATCCTATGTTAGTTCTATAGTTAGCTTTCTGAAGAACCACCAAACTGTCTTCCTCAGTGGCTGCACCATATAACATTGCCATCAGTAATGAATGAGTGTTCTTATTTCCCTGCTTCCTCTCTGTATTAGTCAGCCAAAGGGGTGCTGATGCAAAATACCAGAAATCTGTTGCCTTTTATAAAAGGGTATTTATTTGGGGTAGAAGCTTACACTTACTGGGCCATAAAGTGTAAGTTATTTCCCTCACCAGAGTCTGTTGCCATGTGTTTTAGCAAGATGGCTACTGATGTCTGCAAGGGATCAGACTTCCTCTTCTTCTCAAGGCTCTGTAGTCCAAGCTTCTTCCCATATTAGCTGCAGGCTAGGATAAGTTTAATCTCTCTCCCAGGACTAATTTCTCTATGGGCTCAGCTGCTCTGCTCTCTCCACAAGGCCATCTGTAAACTTCAGGGTCATCTCTCTTCCCAGGGCCTCTGCTGTGTCTGATGGAGCCCTCTCTCTTTCCTCACATATCTGCCTCTCTGTGTTTTTACTTCCTAGGGCATTAGCATTAAAACTCCTACCTCCCTTCTCTGTGGTGCATTTTCTCTGTGAGTCCCCACCCACCAAGGGATGGGGACTCAATGTCCTATTGATGTGACCCAAACAAACCTTACTCATTATTTAATAAAGTAAAACTGAAACCTCTGAATCCAATATAATCTAATATGCCCAGAGGAACAGACGAGTTTAAAAACATAATCCAATACCTATTTTTGAAATTCATAAACAATATCAATCTGCTAGACTCTCAAAAATTATTTTCAATAAAAAAAAAAGAAGTAGCAGCCATTTTAATGGGTATTGTGTCTTGGATTTGCATTTCCCTGATGGCTATTGATGTTGGACCTCTTTTCATGTGCTATATCTCCATCTGTATATCTTCTTTGGAGAGATGTCTGTTCAAGTCTCTTGCCCATTCTTTAATCATGTTGTTAAGTTGAAGGTCTTCTTTATATATATTGGATAATAATCCTTTATTGAATATTTTCTCCCATTGTTTAACTTGTTGTTTAACATTCAAGATAAAATCCTTTGAGCAATAAAGTTTGTTAATTTGGAAGAGGTCCTATTTATCAATTTTTTTTCTTTTTTTGCATGTGGTTTGGGTGCAAATACTAAGAAACCATTGTCTAAGGCAAGGGCCAGAAAATGCTTTCCTACATGTTCTATAAGTTTGATAGTTCAAGCTCTTCTGTTAAGGTCTTTGATATATTTTGGGTTGAGTTTTTATATGATGTGAAGTAGAAGTACACCATTTTTCCCATGGAGATCCAGTTTTCCCAGCACTATTTAAGAGATTATTCTTTTCCAATTGACTGGTGTTTTCCACCTCGTGAAAAAATCTGGCTATAAATGTGAGGATTGATTTTCTGTTTTTTTGGTATTTTTTTTTTACACATTCACACATTTATTCAAATAAAATATTAATGTCTATTGTACAACCAGTCTATATTCACAGAAAACATTTCCTCTGAAGAGTTAAGGAGTTAAACTCATAATTCACATCACAGAGGAGTAAATAAGATTCAGTAATACAGTATTAGTGAATGCAAATATGACCAGCTTAAATGAAACAAAAGGAGAGGGTGTAAACATTTGATTTTATCTTCCATTTTAGCACTTCTTACTACATGGGTGTATTATTTTAAGAAATTTTCATGTGAGAGAGGAGTCCAAAAAGTGGGTCAAGATGATCCCTAAAATGATTGACTCTGAGAGCTATACACTGGCCACTTCTACCACCCACACCCATGTGGTAAGATGACTTCTTCACCAAGTCCATGCTATTTTCTAGTATGAGATACTCACTTCTTTTGTTTGTTTGTTTGTTTGTTTGTTTTTTGGTATGTGTGTGGGTAAGGGTAATATGGGAGTCCCCTATATTTATTTTATATTTTGTATATTTTTAAAAAGATAATTAGATTACATAAATGTTACATAAAATAAATATAGGGGATTCCCATATCCCTCATTTTCCACACCTCCCACATTTTCCCACATTAATAACATTCTTCATTAGTGTGGTACATTCTCTGAAATTGATGAACATATTTTGGAGCTTTGCCACTAAGCATGGATTATAGTTTACATTGTAGTTTAAGCTGTCTCCCACACAATTCTGTAAGTTATGGCAAGATACATAATGACCTGTATCTGTAATTGCAATGTCATTCAGGATGATTCCCAAGTCCCAAAAATGCCTCTGTATTACACCTGTTTTTCCCTCTCCCTGCCCTCAGAGCATCCAGTGACCAATGCCTCCACATCAATCATATAATTTCTTCCTTTGGTAGAATCACAATAATTCTATAGTAGAAAAGTGTTGAGTTTTGAGATCTAAATTTTATGTTATAGTTCATTATCCATTATACTGTGGTTTTGAATATTGTGGCTTTGTAATAAGTTTCAAGATTGGCATTTGTGAGTCCTCCAACTTCATTCTCCTTTTTAAAGATGGCTTTACATATTCAGGACCACTTACCCTTTCAAAGTTTTTTTTGAGGTACTGGAGCCAGGGATTGAACCCCGGACTTCATATGTGGGAAACCAGCACACAATCACTGAGTCACATAAGATCACTTGAGTTGGCTTTTCATTTGTTTGTTTGTTTGGTTGGTTGGCTGTTTGTTTTTGGGAGGCACCAGGAACTGAATTCAGCACCTCCCATGTGGAAAGCAGGTGCTCAGCTGCTTGAGGGACTTCCATTCCCCTGTCATACAAATTTGATGACTGACTTTTGCATTTTTGTAAAGAAGCCTGTTGGAATTTTAGTTTTGATTGCATTGAATCAAGCAATTGCTTTGGGTAGTACTGACATCTGAATAATATTTAGTTTTCCAACTCATGAACATGAAATATCCTTCCATTTATTTGGTCTTCTTTAATTTCTTTTACCAATGTCTTGGAGTTTTCTTTGTAAAGGTCCTTACATGTGTGGATATGTTTATTCCTTGATATTTGATTTTTAAATTGTTGTGAATGGAATTTTTCCCCTTCATTTCTCCTCTCAATTGTTCATTGCTTTTATATGGAAACACTGCTGATTTTTCAGTGTTGATCTTGAACCCTGCCACTTTGCTGGATTCATTTATTTGTTCTAGGAGCTTTGTTGTGTATTTTTCCTGAATATTTGTATATAGGATCATATCATATATGATAATATGAAGAGTTTTACCTCTTCCTTTAAGATTTTGTTTTTTATTTCTTTTCCTTGTCTAATTGCTCCAGCAAGAACTTCCATTACAATGTTGAATAACAGTTGTGGCAGTGCACATCCTTGTTTTTTTTCCTGATGTTAGATTGAAAGTTTTGAGTCTTTCAACATTAAGCAGGATCTTATCTGTGGGCTTTTCATATACAACCTTTGTTATGTGGAGGAAGGATCCTTCTATTCCTACTGTTATAAGTGTTCTTCTCAAGAAGGCGTGCTGTATTTTTTCAAAAGACTTTTTTTAACATCAATTGAGAAGACCATGTGATTATTTTCTTTCCAACTGGTAATATGGTGTATTACATTAATTGATTTTCTTACCTGGGATAACTCTCACTTTGTCATGCATATAATTCTTTTAATAGTCTGTTGAATTTGGTTTGTTAGTATATTTTTTAAAATTTTGAAGCAATATTCAGTAGAGATGTTGCTATGTCATTTTTTAAAAAAATGTGGTGTTTTTATCTGGCTTTGCTATGAGGGTCATGTTGGGCTCATAGAATGAAATAGGGAAGTTTGTCTCCTCTTCATCATTTTGGAAGAGTTTGACCAGAATTAGAAGTAAGTCTCATTTGAATGTTTCTTAAAATTTTCCTGTGAGGCCATGTGGTTGTGGGCATTTCCTTCTTGAGTGGAATTTGATAACTGATTTCATCTTTCTCCTAGTTTTGATTTGATGAGATCTGTTTCTTTTGGAGTCAATGCAGGTAATTTGTATGTTTCTAAAAAATTTGTCCATTTCATCTATGTTATCTTATTTATTGGCAAACAGATCTTAATATTATTAATTTATAGTGCTTTTAATTTTAGCAGGGAAGGTAGTACTGCCTTGTTCATGTCTGATTTTTATTTGTGTCCCCCCTCTTTTTTCTTTGTCAGTCTAGCTAAATAGTTGTTGATTTTATTGATCTTTACAACAAACCAATTCTTGGTTTCATTGATATTCTCTATTGTATGTTTATTTTCTATTTAATTTATGTCTCCTCTGATCTTTCTTATTTCTTTCATTTTACTTGCTTTGGGTAGAATTTGCTCTTTGAATAGTTTTTCCAGTTTTAGCTTTAAATGCCCTCTCAGCACTGCCTTCTTTGCATCCCATAAGTTTTTATTTGTTATAATTTCATTTTAAATAACCTCAAGATATTTCCTGATTATGCTTCTGATTTCCTAATTTTCTCATTGGTTGTTTATCCCATTGGTTACTTTTTATTTTTGTATTTAATTATTTTTATATTATTATTATTATTTTATTTTCTTAATAATTTTATTTGGTTGTATTTTGGCTTAATTTTTG
>JAQZBX010043893.1:0-21525 GCA_029593785.1 Cabassous unicinctus
GGATATTCAAAAATGGGAAAAAACAAAAAAATTAAAAAAAAATTTTTTTTTCTCTTTTTAACATTTTTCCTTTTATCACTGCATTATCAGTTGTCCAGTCTGTACTGTGGCACCTGCCCCCTCTCACTCCCCAGTGTCTCCTGAATTTTCATTTAATTTTCAAAGAAGTTTTAGGTCACAGCAAAGTCACACACAGAATACTAGAGACTCCCATATACCTAACCTCCTTCCCCTTTCCTCACCCCATATTAAAACCTTTTTTATGTGGATGGTAGCATTGTTATAACTGTTATACAGATAGTGAAGCTTAGCTACTAAACAATGTCAATGGTTTACAGTATAGTTTACAATTTAGACAGTACAGTTTAATAATTTTTTATGATATTTACCATGTCCTGTGTCCATCACTGTAAGGTAATGAAACACATTTCCCCTGACCACTAAATACCCCCTGTTTGATCTTTTCTGTTCCTTCCTCCCCATCCCCCTGGGGCACATGATACCCCCCTGTCTTGACTCATTGGATGACAAGATTCATAGTTACATACAACAAAAGGTCTTGACATGCTGATTGTCCTCACCTATTAGGATCCACCCTTGCTACTAAAAGACAGCCAGTTGTCTGTTTCTGGCTGAATCAGTCCTCCCAAAGATGGGTGTCCATCTCCTTCCCACTCACCGTGTGAGTCTCCACTCCCCAACACAACACATTATGACAGGATGAACACTCACACACTCCCCAGAAACCTACTCCAGATGCACCCCTTCCTGAATGCCCCCAACCTACACCCTAAACCAGTGACACTACCTTGTCATACTGCCATAAGAGCATTCCCACTCCTGCACTTTCAACATCATACCCACAAATCCCATGTTCACCTAGTCCCTCTCCCATCTCTTCCCCCAGTATCCTGGGTATTCTAACCTGCCCTTCCTAATCTACTCACCTGTCAATCCTGCACCACTAAACCCAGTAATATCACTACCCACCTGTCCTGTCCTTCAATATGCAACTATACTCTATCACTTTACCATAGATTATGTCTATATGCGTGATGGGTCACAAGCTTCTCTTATCCTTCTCTCCTTTGTTAACCTATCTTTCAAATGATGGTTCTCAGAGACTGCTCACTTTCCTCAATTCAAGTCAGTGAGGTCATGTACTGTTCTTCCTTCAATGCCTGGCTTGCTTCACGCAACATAAGGTCTTCAAGATTCATCCATGTTATTCCATGTGTTAGCACTTTATTCCTTCTTACAGCTGAGTAATATTCCATTGTATGTATGTACCACATTTTTTTTATACATTCATCTGTTGATGGGCACCGGGGCTGATTCCAACTTTTGGCAATTGTGAACAATACCGCTATGAACATTGGTGTGCATATATCTGTTTGTGTCTTTGCTTTCAATTCTTTTAGATATATACCCAGGAGTGGAATTGCTGGATCATATGGAAGATCTATTGTTAGTTTTCTGAGGAACTGCCAAACTGTCCTCCACAGTGGCTGGACAATTCCACAATCCCACCAGCAGTGAATGAGGGTTCCCATATAGTCTGCTGTTTTTTTTAATAGCTGCCATTCTAATGGGTGTAAGATGGTATCTCGTTGTAGTTTTGATTTGCATTTCCCTAATAGCTAGCGATGTCAAGCATTTTTTCATGTGCTTTTTAGCCATTTGTATTTCTTCCTTGGAGAAGAGTCTTTACAGATCACTTGCCCATTTTTTAAATGGGTTGTTTATCTTTTTATTTTCAAGGTGTAGGATTTTTTTATATATGCAGGATTTAGGCTCTTATCAGATATATGGTTGCCAAATATTTTCTCCCATTGGGTAGGCTGCTTTTTTATTTTCTTAATAACATCTTTTGAGGTATAGAAGTTTTTAATTTTGAGGAGATCCCATTTATCTATTTTTTCTCTTGATGCTTGTGCTTTGGGTGTGACGTTCATGAAACCATTTCC
Organism: Cabassous unicinctus; assembly: GCA_029593785.1. NCBI lineage: Eukaryota > Metazoa > Chordata > Mammalia > Cingulata > Chlamyphoridae > Cabassous > Cabassous unicinctus. The sequence continues at coordinate 1,968 of JAQZBX010043893.1, forward strand.
TATTACATGGTCCTGTAGATGCTCCCCTACATTATCTTCCAAGGTATTTATGGTTTTGGCTCTTATATTTAGATCTTTGATCCACCTTGAGTTGATTTTTGTATAAAGTGTGAGATGGTATTCCTCTCTCATTCTTTTGGATATGGATATCCAGTTCTCCAAACACCACTTGTTGAAGAGGCTATTCTCTCCCCACTGAGTAGGCTTGGTGGCCTTGTTGAATATCAGATGACTGTATATGCGAGGATCTATGTCAGAACTCTCCATTCGGTTCCATTGGTCAGTATGTCTATCCTTATGCCAATACCATGCAGTTTTGACCACTGTAGCTTTGTAGTAGGTTTTAAAGTCAGGTAATATGATACCCCCAACTTCATTTTTCTTCCTCAATATGTCTTTGGCAATTCGGGACCTCTTACTTTCCAAATATATTTTGTAGTTAGTTTTCCAGTTCCTTAAAAAATACAGTGTTGATTTTTATTGGGATTGCATTAAATCTGTAGATTAGTTTGGGTAGGATAGACATCTTGATGATGTTTAGTCTTCCTATCCATGAACAGGGAATATTCTTCCATTTATTTAAGTCTTCTTTGATTTCTTTTAACAGTGTTGTGTAGTTTTCTGTACATAAGTCCTTTACATCTTTAGTTAAATTTATTCCTAGGTATTTGATTCTTTTAGTTACTATTGTAAATGGTATTTTTTCTTAATTTCCTCCTGAGAGTGCTCATTATTGGTGTACAGAAATGCTACTGATTTTTGAGCATTGATCTTATAGCCTGCAACATTACTGAACTCCTTTATAAGTTCTAGAAGCTTTGTTGTAGATTTCTCAGGGCTTTCTACATATAGAATCATGTCATCTGCAAATAATGAAATTTTTACTTCTTCTTTTCCAATTTGGATGCCTTTTATATCTTTTTCTTGCCTCAGTGCTCAAGCAAGTACTTCTAAGACAATGTTAAATAGGAGTGGTGATAGTGGGCATCCTTGTCTTGTTCCCAATCTCAGAGGGAAGGTTTTTAGGATTTCACCATTGAAGATGATGTTAGCTTTGGGTTTTTCATATATACCCTTTATCATATTCAGAAAGTTTCTTTCTATTCCTATCTTTTGCAGTGCTTTTATCAGGAAAGAGTGCTGCATGTTGTTGAATGCTTTTTCTGCATCTATAGAGATGATCATGTGATTTTTTTTCTTTCAATCTGTTTATGTGGTGTATTACATTGATTGATTTTCTTATATTGAACCATCCTTGCATACCCTGGATGAAACCCACTTGGTCATGATGTATAATCCTTTTGATATGTTGTTGAATGCAATTAGCAAGTATTTTGTTGAGGATTTTAGCATCTAGGCTCATTAGAGAAATTGGTCTGTAATTTTCCTTTCTTGTGGTATCTTTGTTTGGTTTTGGTATTAGGGTAATGTTGGCATCATAGAATGAGTTAGGCAATATTCCTTCTACCTCTATTTTTTTGGAAGAGCTTAAGCAGAATTGATGTTAGCTCTTTCTGGAATGTTTGGTAGAATTCAGCTGTGAAGCCCTCTGGTCCTGGGCTCTTCTTAGTTGGGAGGTTTTTGATGACTGAGTCTATCTCTTTACTTGTAATTAGACTGTTGAGTTCATCAATGTGGGCTGTTTGTGAGTTTCTAGGAATTTGTCCATTTCCTGTAAATTATCATTCTTGTTGGCATATAATTTTTCAGAGTATCCTCTTATGATACTCTTTATTTCTGTGGGGTCAGTAGTGATATCCCCTTGTTCATTCCTTATTTTGTGTATTTGCATCTGTTCTCTCTCTTTCTTTGTTAGTCTGGCTAAGGGTTTGTCAATTTTTTTTATCTTCTTGTTTATTTTTTCTAGTGCTTTCTTATTCTCTATTTCATTTAGTTCTGCTCTAATCTTTGTTATTTCCTTCTTTCTTCTTCCTTTAGGTTTAGTTTGTTGTTTTTCCAATTCCTGTAAGTGTGCAGTTAGGTCTTCAATTTTAGCTCTTTCTTCTTTTTTAATATATGTATTTATGGCTATAAACTTCCCTCTCAGGACAGCTTTGGCTGCATCCCATAAATTTTGATATGTTGTGTTGTCGTTTTCATTAGTTTCAAGGTAGTTACTGATTTCTTTTGAGATTTCCTCTTTTTCCCGCTGTTTGTCTAAGGGTGTGTTGTTTAACTTCCATATCTTTGTGCCTAATCTGATTCTCTGACCTTAGTAATTTCCAATTTCATTCCATTGTGGTCAGAGAAATTACTTTGTATAATCTCAATCTTTCTGAATTTATTGAGAGTTGTTCTGTGGCTTAGCATGTGGTCTATCTTGGAGTATGATCCATGTGCACTCGAGAAGAATGTAAATCCTTCTGTATTTGGGTGTAGTGTTCTGTATATGTCTATTAAGTCCAGCATTGTCCTAACCAAGGACTATAATTTAAATTATAGTTTACACTTTGCCCCACACAATTTTATAGGTTTTGACAAAATGTCATGCAGGACAATTCCAGTGTCCCAAAAATGCCCCCATGTTGCACCTATTCTTCCCTTTCCCTCCCCTCAGAACCTCTGGTGGCCACTGCCTTTATATCAATGATACAAGTTCTTCCATTGCTAGATTAACCATAAGTCTACTTTAGTCCATAGTTGCTTTCCCCCTTATGTTTGTTCATTCCTCAATTTTGAGGATTTGGGGATGGTGATGCCCACCCTGTCTCCAGTTGAGAGAGGGCTAAGATCCCATGGAGCAGATGGATGGAACTGTTTTCCTTGCAGTTGCAGAGACTTTCCTGGGATGGGTGTTGTCCATCATAATCCTTTTGTTAGTTTTCCTGAGTTCGTCTGATGAACTGGTGAATAGGTGTTGCAACTCTGCTGAGATTCAGGGCTCAATCGGCCTATGAATAGACAGAAGATTTAAGTCTCTGGCACATATATTTAAGAAGTACAGTGCTAATTATAGGTTCAAATAAAAGGAGCAGAAGAGCCATTTTGTAGGGAAATTATAAATGAGTCTAACTCTGTTACACTGGGGAGCATATATTCCAAAGTAAGGCCCATTGACAGGTTGTCGAATTCCTGAGGTTGTCTGCCCTGCCTATAGTGTCTAGATGTCTCTAAATCCTTCAGGAATCCCACTGTTTGAGACTCTGTTTATTTGGCAGTCAATGAGATCCTGCTGAGATGTGCATAAGCATAACCTCTGGAATAACCTCCCGAGTCACTTTGAAATCTCTTAGCCATAAAAACTCATTTGTGTTTAATATTTTCCCCATTTGGTTAAGGTCTTTTTCCAGATTCATCATTAGTCGGTGCTTGGTAAGAATCCGTTGGTGCCAGGGAAGCTCATCCTGTTAGTCATGCCCCACGCCTGGGGGAAGATAATGTATTTATATGCTGAGTTTGGCTTAGAGAGATCCCACATTTGAGCAACAAAGAGGCTCTCAGGGGTAACTCTTAGGCAATATATAATACTAGGTTAAGTTTCAATTTCACAAGAAAAGGTTCATAAGTACAACCATCAATATCAAGGGCCTGGCATAATGGTCTGTCCTCCTTCTCTAGGCACTGCCCATGTATTCGGGAGATTTTTGCTGCTTTATTAGAGAATGTAACAGGACTTCTAAGGATGGGAATACAGTATTCTTTCAGTTATTGTGTGGGTCTCCACCCATGGAGACAACTCCCCATGACCACTTGAACATATTCATATACCATAGAGTCATGCCCCAGGTGCACCCCTACCCACAATCCTCCTATCACCGACACCCTATGCCAGTGATCCTCCTGTACCACAGTTGTGACCCTTCTGCAATCCAAAACCTCCTCCAAAACAAAGCCAAAAAAATAAATAATAAAAATGAGAAAAAATATATAACAAAATAATAACAAAAAATAAATTTAAAAAATAAAAATTAAAAATAAAAATAAAAAATTTTTTCATTGTGTCTTTCACCACTGTAAGATCTGTTATCTTTTATGTCAGTGACAATTTCTTCCATATGTACCCCCAGTGTCTTATTTTTTTCACTTTATCTTCAAAGAAGCTTTAGGTTACAGGAAAGTCACATAGAAATATAGGGGGTTCCCATATACCCAAATCCCTCCCACTCTCTCACTCTCCCTTATTAATAATATTTTACATGTGTATGGTACATTTGTTACAAGTGATGTGCAAATATTGAAGCGTTGCTACTAACCATGGTCAGTGGTTTACATTATAGTTTACATTTTGCACCATACACTTTTATAGGTTTGGACAAAATTTAAAATGGCCTGTATCTGTCATTGCAAGATCATGCAGAACAATTCCAATGCCCTAAAAATGCCCCATGTTCCATCTATTCTAGTCTTCTCTCCCTCTCCCCTTGGTACCTATGGTAGCCGCTAAGTTTCCATTTTTGAAGAATAAGATTCATAGTTACATGCAATAATATTGAGGGCTTGAAATATTGGTCTGTTTTCTTTTATTAGGGACTGCCTATGTTCTCAAGAGATTCTTGCTCCTCTAAATGAGAACATAGCAGAACTCCCTAGGATAGGAATTTAATATTTTCTTGTTTATTGTGTGGGTCTCCATCCACTGATGAACACTTACACAAGATGATGAACACTTACAACACACAGGATGAACTTACATATTCCATAGAAGCCTTTCCCAGGTGCACCCTGTCCTGTATGTCCCTCCCCCCCGACATCCAACACCCTACACCAGTAATCCTCTCCTGCCATATCTGCCAAAAGAATATTCCTGACATTGTAGCTTTAACCACAGACCTGCAAATCCTGAGTTCACCTGCTCCTTCCTCCAAGTTCCACTGGTAGTCCAACCCCAGCCCCCATCCTACTCTCCCTCACATTCCTTCACCCTCAAACCCAATCATATCACTACACCATCACCCCCATCCACTGCCCAACCACCCCCCTCCACTTTACCATAGATTTTGCACATATTGAGCATCGACTCACCACCCTTTATTCCCTTTCTGTTTCCTGACAACCTATCTTCCACACTCTAGCTCTGTGAGTCTGCTTAATTTGCTTAAGCCCTATCAGTGAGGTCATGTAATATTTGTCCTTCAGTGACTGACTTACTTAACATAAGGTCTTCAATAATCTTTGACTTTTGACTAGAGATTTTAATCCATTTACATTTTTCTTTATAAGAGAAGGTGTGGGTTTACAGAACAATCTTGCATGAAACACAGGATTCCCATATATCCCCCTATTATTAACAACTTGCATTGGTGTGGAATATTTCTTACAATTGATGAAAACACATTTTAATAATTATTCTATTAATTATAGTCTATGTTTTAACTTCAGGTTCAATATTGTGTAGTGCAGTTTCATGGATTTTTTAAAAAAATTTGTTACAATATATACAACCTAACAATTCTCCTTTTAACTGCATTCATATATACATCTCAGTGCTATTAACTATGTTCATAATGCTGTGCCACTATCATCACCATCCATTACCAAATATTTCCATCATTCCGAATAGGAGTCATGTACATCTTAAGCCTTAACTTCCCATTCCCTACCCCACCCAATCCTCTTGTAACCTGTATTGTAGATTCTGACTCTATGAGTCTGTTTATTCTAATTGCTTCATAACATTGAGATGATATAATAGTTGTCCTTTTAGAACCGCCGAGCGCGGCCGGAGGTTAGACTGCCTGCAGGACCAGCCCGCTTCTCGGCGCCGCCATGCTCATTCCCGTGCACTGCTTCACCTGCGGCAAGATCGTCGGCAACAAGTGGGAGGCCTACCTGGGGCTGCTGCAGGCCGAGTACACCGAAGGGGACGCCCTGGACGCACTGGGCCTGAAGCGCTACTGCTGCCGCCGCATGCTGCTCGCCCATGTGGACCTGATCGAAAAGCTGCTCAACTATGCTCCCCTGGAGAAATGACTGCCCAGAGCTGATGATCCTGTGAACAGACCGCGTTAATGTGGGGGGCCGGGAAGGAGCCATGCCTGAGTGCAGCTGTGTGGGTGGGTGAGTCGTGCCACTGGAAGCCCCCCAGTAAAGGTCTTTGCAGAGCTTCCAAAAAAAAAAAAAGTTGTCCTTTTGTGTCAGGCTTATTTCACTAAACATAATATCTTCAAGGTTCATCCATATTGTTTCTTGTATAAGGACTTCATTCCTTTTTACAACAGAATAAATTTCATTCCATTTTAGTTATATACCACATTTTGTTTATCCATTTATTGGTTGATGGACATGTGGGTTGCTTCCATTTTGGGCACTTGTGACTAATGCTGCTATGAACATCAGTGTGAAAATATCTGTTTTTAATTATCTGTTTTCAATACCTGCTTTCAATTCTTTGGAGTATATACTTAACAATGGGATTGCCAGGTCTATGGTAATTCTATACTTAACTATCTGAGGAACTACCAAACTGTCTTCCACAGTGTCTGAACCATTTTACATTGCCACCAGCAATGAATGAGTGTTCCTAATTTTTCATGTCTTTTCCAACACTTGTGATTTTCTGATTTTGTCAGTAACAGCCATTCTAATGGGTATGAAATGTTATCTTATTGTGGTTTCGATTTGCATTTCCCCGATGGCTAATGATGTTCAGCATCTTTTTTTTATGCTTTCTGGACATTTGTATATCTTCTTTGGGAGAATGTCTATTCAAGCCTTTAGCCGATTTTTAATTGGGTCATTTGTATTTTTGTTGTTAAATTGGAAGATTGTTTTTTATATTCTGGTTATTAAATCTTATTCAGTTATGAGGTTTCCAAATATTTTCACTCATTGTGTAGGTTTTCATTTAACTTTCATGATAAAGCCCTTTGAGGCACAAAAAAAATTTTAATTCTGATGAGGTCCCATTTATCTATTTTTTCTCTTGTTGTGTGTGTTTTGGGTGTAAAGGCTAAGAAACCATTGCCTAACACACAGCCTTGAATTTGCTTCCCTACATTTGCTTCTAGGAGTTTGATATATTTGGCTTTTATATTTAGGTCTTTGATCCATTTTGACCTGATTTTTGTATAAGGTATGAGGTAGGGGTCCTCCTCATCATTTGTTTCTTTCTCTTTCTCTCTCTGTCTCTCTGTCTCTCTCTCTCTCTTTCTCTTTCTCTCCCTCTTTCTTTTTCTTTCTTTCTTCCAGTTTTCCCAGCACCATTTGTTGAAGAGACTATTCTTTCCCAATTGAGTGGTGTCAGCCAAAGGGGTGCTGATGCAAAATACCAGAAATCTGTTGGCTTTTATAAAGGGTATTTATTTGGGGTAAAAGCTAAGAGTTACCAGGCCATAAAGCATATGTTACTTCCCTCACCAAAGTCTATTGCCACATGTTGGGACAAGATGGCTGCCGATGTCTGCCAGGGTTCAGGCTTCCTGGATTCCTCTCTTCCCTGGACTTATTTCTCTCTGGGCTCAGCTCTTCTGTTTTCTCCACAAGGTCAGCTATAGACTATCAGGCTCTCTAGGCTTTGCTTCTCTCCAAAAGGCCTGCTGTAGACAATCAGGTGACCAGCTCTGTCTCTCTCCCTGGGACTTGATTCTCTCCAGGCTCAGCTGCTGTGCTCCTCTGTGTGTTTACTTCCTGGGCTCCAGTTCAAAAACTCCAGCATCAAAACTCCAACATCAAAACTCCAACATCAAAACTCCAACTAACTCTCTTGTTCTGCCATGTAGTTTTATCTGTGAGTGTCCATCCACCAAGGGGGTGGGGACTCAACGTCCTACTGACGTGGCCCAATCAAAGCCTTAGTCATAATTTAATCATGCCCAGAGGAACAGGCCAGTTTACAAACATAATCCAATATCTATTTTTGGAATTCATAAACCATATCAGACTGCTACAAGTGGTCATTTTTCCCTTGTCATAAGTCAGTTGGCCACAAATGTGAGGGTTGATTTATGAGCTCTCAATTCAGTTCCATTGGTCTATATGTCTGTCCTTATGCCTATACCATCCTGTTTTGATTACTGTGGCTTTGTAATAAGTTTTAAGATCTCGAAATGTGCATCCTCCAATTTCATTCTTCTTTTCCAAGATGGCTGCAGCTGTAGGGGCCTGTATTAGTCAAGGTTCTCTAGGGAAACAGAACTGATAATAGATATCTGTATATATTATGAGATTTTATAAAATTGCCTCACACAAATATGGGGATGCACAAGTCCAAATTCCATAGGGCAGGCTGCAAGCTGGGAACTTCAATGAAGGTTTTCTATGAATTTTCCAGGAGAAACTGGCTGGCAGAAGTAGAGATGGAAATTCTCTCTTCTAACTGCTGAAATCATCACTTTTCCTTTTAAGACCTTCAACTGATTAGATAAGACATCTCTCATTGATGAAGTCAATCTCCTCAGTTGATATAATCAGCCATAAATGCAATCAACTTAATGATTATTTAAGTCCATGGAATGTCCTCACAGTAACTGTTAGGCCAGTGCTTGCTTGACCAAACAACCAGCACCATTACCTGGCCAAGATGACACTGAATCTAACCATCACAGGGACCCTTAACCTTCTATATAAATTTGATTATTTGCTTTTCCATTTAAACAAAGAAGGTTGCTAGAATTTTGATTGATATTTCATTGAATCTATAAATCATTTTGGATAGGATTCACATCTTAACAATATTTAGTTTTCCAATCCATGAACACAGAATGTCCTTTCATTTATTTAGGACTTTGATTTCTTTTAGCAATGTTTTGTAGTTTCTGTGTGCAAGTCCTTTACATCCTTTGTCAGATTTATTCCTAGATATTTGGTTCTTTTGTTGTTATTATAAATGGCTTTTTTTCTTTTATTTCTTCTTTAGATTGTTCATTGTTTATGTGAAGAAACACTACTAATATTGGGGCATTGATTGTATTCCACCACTTTGCTGAATTATTTTATTATTTCTAGTAACTTTGTTGTAGATTTTTCAGGGTTATCTGTATATAGGATCATGTCATCTTCAAGTAAGGAAAGTTTTACTTCTTCTTTTGCAATTTTGATGCTTTTTCCTTTTTCTTGCCTCATTGCTCCTGCAAGGGCTTCCAGTACAATGCTGAATAACAGTAGTGACAGTGGGTATCCTTGCCTTGTTCCTGATCTTAGAAGAAAAACTTGTAGACTTTCACCATGAAGTAGGATATTAGCTGTGGGTTTGTCATATGTATTCTTTATCACGTTGAGGAAATTTCCTTCCATTCCTAGTGTTCTAAGTGTTTTCATCAAGAAAGATTGCTGGATTTTGTCAAATACCTTTACTAAACCAAGTCAGATGATCATGTATTTTTTCCTTCATTCTGTTAATGTGTATACATTAATTGATTTTCTTAAGTTGAACTAACTTTGCATACCAGAGATCAATTCCATTAGATCAGGCTGTATAATTATTTTAATGTGCTGTTGAATTCAGTTTGCTTGTAATTTGTTGAGGATTTTTGCATCCATATTCATAAGAGATATCAGTCTATAATTTTCTTTTCTTGTGTTATGTTTATCTGAATTTGATATGAGCGTGATGTTGGCCACTGTGATGGTTAGACTAATGTGTCAACTCAGCCAGGTAATTGTGTCCAGGTGTTAGGTCCAGCAAGCACTGTGCTAATTGTAATACAAGAGCATTTACGGGCTTCAATCACCAATGAGTTTACTGCATGGATGGCTGGTTACATCTGCATGAATCAGGGAGGTTACATCAGCAATGGGTGACACTTTTATCCAATCAGTTGAATGCCTAAGGGGAAGTGATTTCAACATTCAAGGAGAATTTCCCAGCTCGTCTTTGGACAGCCAGCTTCTCCCAGGACCTTTCGTCGGACTTTCATCGGAGCCCCTGGCTTGCAGGCTACCTGTGGAACCTGGACTTGTGCATCCCCACAGTCGCGTGAGAGATTCTTATAAAATCTCATATTATTGACAGATATCTTCTGCTGATTCTGTTTCCTGAGAGAACTCTGACTAATACAGCCTCATAGAATGAATTAGGTAGTGTTCCCTCAATTTCTTTGAAGAGTTTGAGCAGATTTGGAGTTGTCTTCTTGGAAAAATAGTAGCATTCCCCGTTGAAGCAATCTTGTCCTGGGCTTTCCTTTGTTGGGAGGTTTTTGATCGCTGAATCTATCTCTTCATTAGTGATTGGCTTGTAGAGATCTTCTGTTTCTTCTTGTGTGAATATAGGTAGGTTGTATGTTTTTAAGAATTTGTCCATTTCATCTAGGTTACCTAATTTATTCTCATACAGTTGTCTGTAGTCCTTTTTATTTCAGTAGGGTTGTTAGTAATGTCCCCTTTTCATTTCTGATTTTTTTTTTTAAAGATTTATTTATTTATTTATCCCCCCCTTGCTGCTTGTGCTTGCTGTGTTCATTCGCTGTGTGTCTTCTCCATGTCTGCTTATCTCCCCCTTGCTGTGAGGTCTTGCTGCATCAGCCCACAGTGCTGCGCGGGCCAGCCTGCCCTCACAAGGAGGCCCCAGGAAGCGAACCCGGGGCCTCACACATGGTAAACGGGGGCTCTATTGGTTGAGCCACAACCGCTTCCTGTTGTGAGGGCTTGCTGCATCAGCCCACTAGGCTGTGCGTGTTTTTTTTAATTCTTCATGTCTTTTTTTTGGTCAATCTAGCTAAAGGTTTGCTAATTTTATTGATCTCTTTAAAAAACCAAACTTTGGTTTTGTTGATTCTCTCTTGCTTTTTGTTTTCTGTTTCAGTGATCTCCACTCTAATCTTTGTTATTTCCTTCTTTCTGCTCACTTTGAGTTTAGTTTGCTCTTTTATTTCTAGTTCTTCCAGTTATGAGGTTAGATCTCTGATTCCAAGTCTTTCTCATTTTTAATGTAAACATTTAAGCTATAAATTTGCTCTTGGTGTTGCCTTTGCTGCATCCCATAAGTTTTGGAATGTTGTTTCATTTTCCTCAAGTGATTTCCTAATTTCCCTTGTGATTTCCTCTTTAACCCTTTGGTTGTTTAAGAGTATATTGTTTAATTTCCACATATTTGTGAATATTCCATTTCTCCCTTTCTTACTGATTTTTTGCTTCATTCAGTTGTGGTCAGAGAAGATATATTGTATGAATTAAATATTTTTTAATGTATTGAGACTTGTTTTGTGATCTAACATATGGTCTATCCTAGAGAATGATCCATGTGCACTAAAGAAGAATGTGTATTCTGTTGTTGGGTGAAACATTCTACATATGTCTGTTAGGTCTAGTTGGTTTATAGCCCCATTCATATCTTCTATTTCCTTATCGATCTTCTGGCTAGATATTTTATCTACTATTGAATGTGGCATATTAAAGTCTCCTATTATTTATGTAGAATCATCAACTTCTCCCTTCAAATATGTGAGTATTTGCTTCATATATTTTTGGGCTCTGCTGTTAGGTGCTGTATTAGTCAGTCAAAGGGGTATTGATGCAAAGAAACAGAACTCTGTTGGCTTTTATAAAGGGTATTTATTTGGGGTAGAAGCTTACAGTCACAAGGCCCTAAAGAATACTTCTCAAGGTACCATAAGAGGTACTTTCTCACCCAAAGTCATTGGCCATGTATTAGAGCAAGATGGCAGGCAATGTCTGTGAGAGTTCAGCATTCCTTCTTCCTCTTAAGGTTCCATGGTCCCAGCTTCTTCCAATCTCAGCTGTAGGTTGGTATAAGGCTTGTCTCTCTCTTGGGGGCTCATTTCTTTCCAGGCTCAGCTGCTCAGTTTTCTTCACAAGGTCAGCTATAGACTATCAGGCTCATCTCTCTTTCCGGGACCTCTGCCATGTCTAATGAACTGTCTCTCTTCCTCTGTGTTCTTCTACTCTGTGTGTTTTCTACCATGTGAGATCGGTTTTATCCCCAAGGGGGCTGGGACTTGATGCTGAGTCACATTCTAATGACATGGTTGGATCAGAGCCCTGGTCTTAACATAATTTAATCAGACATCTCAGCTGAATCTAATACAATCAAAAGGTTATCACGCAGGAGGAAGCGACCAGTTTACAAATATAATCTATATTTCTTTTCTCAATTCATAAATAATATCAAACTGCTATAGATGCATATATATTGATAATTGTTACATGTTTTTGTTGAGTTGCCCTTCTATCAGTACGTAATGACTGTGTCCCTCATCACTGTTTTGGACTTAAACTCTATTTTATCTGATATTAATATAGCTATACTAGCTCTCTTTTGATTACTACTTGCATTGTATATAATTTTTCCATTCTTTCACTTTCACCCTCCTTGTATATTTGGATTTAATATGAAACTCTTGCAGAATGCATAGTTAAGTCATGCTTTTTGACTGGAGAGTTTAATCCATTTACATTTATAGTCACTACTGATAATACAGGGCTTCCTTCTGCCATTTTGTCTTTGAAAGTCTGAGATCTTTTTTGTCCTTCAGTTTTTTCATTAATGCCTATGTTTATAATTATTTGATATTTTTTCTGTTGTACCATATTGAGTGCCTTCTCTTTGCTATCTGCATATATTTTTCATATATATCCATATATGAAAATTTAACACCCTAAATAGATAAAAATCATGTTTGGTTTTATACCAACTTGACTTCAGTAGCATATTTTTCCTATATCCCTCTACCCTGGTCACATTTTTTTATTTATTACCACTTCTATCTTTGTAAATTGTACATCCAAAACCATATATTTATCTTTACTTCTTTTGCATTTGTCTATTAGCACCTGTAGTAAGTAAGAAGTGGAGTTATATACTAAGCAATATAATACAACAGTACTGGCATTTATAATTACCCAATTGGTTATCTTTACTGGAGGTCTTTATTTCTTTATGCCAGTTTGAACCACTGTCTAGAGTCACTTTCTTTCAGTCTGAAGAATTCTCTTTAGCTTTGCCAGTAGGGTGGATCTGGGTGGTGATGAATTCCCTCAGCTTTTGTTTATCTGAGAATGTCTTAATCTCTCCTTCATTTTTGAATGAAAGTCTTGCTGGATATTCAATTCTTGGTTGGCAGTTGTTTTATTTCAGCATGTTAAGTATTTCAACCCACTGCTTTCTTTTTCTTATCCTGACTCATTTCAATTTTCTTTTCTTCAAGTTTGCTTGTTCTTTCTTCTGCCAGCTCCAATCTTCTGCTGAAACCCTCCTGGGAACTTTTCATGTCAGTTATTGTGGTCTTCAACTCCAGTAGTTCTATTTTTTCCTTTTGAAAATTTTTTCCTTTTACCACAATTATCATATTGCTCATTTGTGGTTTTCCTGATACTCTCTAGTTCTTTCTCTGTATTTTCCTTAAATTTCTTGAGCATTTTTAAGATCATTTTTATTAAAGTCTTTGTTTGGTAGAGTCACAATTTGGTCTTCTTCATTAGTGTTTTTCTGTAATTTTATCCTCTTCCTTTTGATGGGCCATCATTTCTCTTTCTTTGTGTTGTACTCTTTTTTTGTACAATGTATATTTTAATAAGTTCAAATGTCTACTCTGGGATTTATTCCATGAGATGTTTGTTTCTTGATTTTGTAACCAACTGTTGATAAGACAGAGAATTTCTTGAGCTTCAGTCCTCCTATCAGGAAGGTCTGCCCAAGGCAAATGTTGTGTGAAGGATCCTCCCTGTCTTTTCTGGGCCTGTGTTTTGTCCTAGACTTGTGTTTGTTAATTGTTTTAGAGTTCCTTTATTTACAGGAGTTTGAATGCCTCTTCTATTTCCCATGAGACATACCATCCTCTCCCAGTTGTTTAAAGCAGACAAGATTTTGTCCCAGATTGTTGGTCTCTATAGTTTCTTTATATATATATATATTTTTTTGTTTTGTTTTGTTTTGTTTTGTTCTGTTTTTAAAGATACTTAGATTACATAAAATGTTACATAAAAAAAATATAAGGGATTCCCATATGCTCTATTCCCCAGTCCTCCCACTTTTCCTCACATTAACAACTTCTTTCATCTTACACTCTTTTTTTTTCTCAAATTGCTTTTACCTAAAAGATAAATTCTGGAATGGGTGCATGCTGGAGAGGAGCTTCCCAAGTCAGTCTTTCACAGCCAAAACAAGGCCATGAAGTGGGGGGTCCAGACTGACTCCAAAATGCCCAAGGAAGGGGGTCAGAAAGGATGCCAGGAGCCTCTTTCCCTGCTCCCCAAAGCTGAGTTTTCTTCACCTGCCCAGCAAATGTAGCTCTTGAAATTGTTCCTTGCAGCCCTGAGTTGCATCTTTAAGTCTCTTCTGCCACTGCCTTTGTCCAGGGCAGGTTGGAACAATGGCTGCCCTCAGAACTGGGATGCAACGATCCAAAGTCACTGTAATCAAAAGTCATGATCACCAATTAACCATGCTTACCCCTGGTCTTGGGGAAGAGGATATTTTTGTCCTTTTCTGTCACCAGCAAGCTAGCCAGGAGCCAGAGCCCATGGGGCCTGCTGTGAGAGTGGGGGATGGGCACTCGTAATCACAGAGTGGAGACAGCAATTTACTGGTCTTTACCATAATTTACCAGCCTTTCCCTCCCACTCTTCCCTGGACACTGAATAGTGTTCTACTGGCCTCCTGAGTTTCAAAATAGTTGTTTCAGACATTTCCTGCCTGCTTAATAGTTGCTCTAGTAGAGATTCTTAATCTTAGAGCTTCCTCCTCTGCCATCTTCCCCCATCCTCTTCCTCCATTTTAACTAGCTTCACAAAGGAGACAAGGGTATTTCCTGTTTTACATCACCATCATGTTTGTATGGTAAAGGAAATACAGGTCTTTGTTACTCACAGCCATCATTTCTAAACATAGACCCACAGTCACCCCAAATGTCTTGTCTCTAACTACCCTCACCACTCTAAGTAATGTCTCTAACTTCATTTTGTGTGGTACCAATGGTTATCATTTCTAATAAAACATAGAAAAAATTGACTCTGTATATTCAGATTTAGGATGTAACATCTAATACATATTTGCTTTGTTGTTTTAACTTATCTATCATTAATATTTCCTTTCTCTTGAGAATTATTGCATTTTACAAATAGCTTGATATGACATAGACACATTCAATAGAGGAGATGCTAAATAGATCATGGAAGAACTTGATTGCCTTCATTTGAGTCATCAATATTTCCTGGAAAGTAATCCTTTTGCTTATAGGATAGTTGATAAAGATTTCATCAGTTTTATTCACAGGCTCACCTGCACCAATGACTCATATTCTTTGGTACTACCTATGTTTTCAAATTCCACTGTGCTTAAATGTTATCATTGTCATATGACCTGTTATTTTAAATTTGTTAGGTACCTTCACAAGCTCATCTTCCCCTGAAGATTTATTGTCTTGGAAAAGAGATACCCTTGGGTGATTCTTCCCTGCCTAGAGCCAGTAGGCCTGGGTGAGTCTTCCTTAGCCCTCATACTTTAGATCTAGAAGTTTTTACCTCCCTACTGTTTTGTCCTTCCCCCTTGGTCATCAGGCTCTTGGCCTGGCTCCCATTCTGTAATGCGGAGGAAGAAGTTGCCAGGCTGGAGAGGTCTGTGGAAGCTTAGTTAGGGCAGGGGAAGGAATGCAAGAACTCTGATAGCTATAGGGCTCGACTCCTCTGGCGCTGCCCCTTCCCACCAGCCCACTTTCAAGTGGACCAAGTACTAGGCACTCTGTTTTCTAATAGAAACCTTAAGCAGCAAGCAAGCATAATTTCTGGACAAGTTCCCATTCTCTTCCCTTACTACAATTATGTATAATTTATCTTCTGGGAAGGAACGCCCAGCCCTTGGCATAACTTACTTAATACTCCCAATATGTTAATTCCATTTCAAAAGAAAGGAAATAACATTCATTGCAGAGTGAATGCTGAGAGTGAGGTGGGATGGGGATTCTTCAGACCCAGGAAAGAGTGATTTAGCTGAGGACCTCCTAAATCATCTGGGTAGGATGGAGGGGCCTGCCTGAGTCCTGGAGGTGGAGATATCACTGTGACTCTCCCTACTACACTCTACTTGCCTGTCCGCCTGCTCACAGACCTCCCTGCCCTGCTCTCCAACACCCCTCTGCCCAGTTGCTGGCCCCTTTTGTTTGGATCCCTGGTCTTCACGTGTCTTGAACTCCTAGCTATCCTGCAGTTTTGCTTCTGCCTCCATGATGGTACTGTTATTCCAAAGGGCTCTTCTGAAACACTCCACTAGATTCTTCTCCATTTTCATCTTTCTTGACCTGTCTTCAGCTTTTAACCCTGCTGGCCGACCTCATCTTGTGTTTCATTACAAATATGAAAATGCTGGCTGCAAGAAAATGCAATTAATTCAGAAGGATATCAAGTAAAATATTAAAGCCTCTTCTCTCATTGCCCTCTTCCAACCTCAATTTCCATTTCCAGAGGTAGCTTGGGATATATTCTTCCAAATTTTTCTGTGCATCTGCAAAGATGCACACACACATACATCCACCTGTAACTCTGTAGAAGGTACTGTTGATGCTGCTTAGAATTTCTTCAGCTGGCCAATGCAGTGTATCCATGTCTGGCTGCTGCAAGTGTGACTGCTAATGGTTCAGGGCTGGGCCCTGCTTTGGAGAATCATCCTTGGTAGAAGGGAGGTGCCTCCTCTAGAAATGTTTGAGGTGTCATGCTCACCCTCCAGGGGTAGCCCTCAGTCAATGAATGAATAATACAGATACAAAAGCCTGGCCCCTTGCTTCCAGGTGGGACAACTCTCTTTTGCCATTCACACATCAGAGCTCTCTGTGGGATTAGGCTGAGCCTTCAATTGAACCCACAACTTTGTGTGGCTTCTTCCCCTGCTCTATCCTGTTTTCCACAATCTCTTACAGGTTTCACCTGGGAGAACATTCACAGTACACCATTTGCACATAGATGTAAGTATATAACGTATAGTTATATACACACACAGACATATATTTTCAAGAATGAGACCATACTTGGATAGTATTTGGTGACTTGCTTTTTTCCCACTTTAAAGTATCCCATAGACATCTCTGAATATAGGACTACTTCATTTTCTTATGACAGCAGAGTTCTCCATGGAATTGATCTACCACAATTTAGGTAATAAATTTCCCTATTAATGAAATTTTGGGTTTATTCATTCATTAAACAAATGGTTCAGGAAGTGTTACTGTGTGCCAGGTGCTGCTTTAAGCACTGGATTGTCTCCAACTTTCCTCTCTTACAAAAAATATGAATATTTTTTGTAAGCATTTTAAAGCATTTGTGTAAGTGGTTTTGGAGGGCAGATTCTTAGAGGTGGAATTGTGGATCAAAGGAAACTGCATTTAAAGTTTTCATGGGTCCTCTCTTTTAGGAAATACCTCTCCTTCAGCTCTAGTGGTATCATCTCATTCTGTATCTCCTTTTCTCTTTGCAACCTCTCCTGCTGGGTGCTTTTCCATTTGCCCAGTAAATACCCAGGAAATTTGGGGAATCCCTCCTGGTGCTGCACTTCACCTGGAGAGCATCCACCCTCTCTCCTGCTTCAGCAGGTGCTTGGGCATTCAGGACTCCCCAACCATTTCCTCCTGGGTCACTATTTTATAGAGGAAGGCATTGGGACCAGAGAGCATTTCTAACAAAAATATCCCCTGGTTGTCCCAGGAGCACTTCAAATTCAGGGTGTCTCAAATTATTCTTTGAATCTTTGTCCCCAAACCTGCTTTTATATTCCCTAGATTTTTCAAGAGGTAAATATATACCCAAGGGAAAAATGTCCTGTCACCTTAGACACCTTATTCTCACTCCCCTTCCACATCCAGGCACCAGGCCCTCTCAGCTGGACCTCTGACCTCTCTCCCAAATCTGTCTCCTTCCTGGGTATCTTGTTGCCATGGACATAGCCCAATCCCATCTCAGTGAGCAGCTGCCCACACTTGCAATGCAATCATGGGGAGTTCATCCTAAACATGGATATCAGCAGTCCTCCTCAGGTGACACAACCTCTTGAGTATCTCAGGGTCAGTAGAGCAAAAAAGTTCCTGGCACGGCATCTGAGGCCAGCACAGTCTCGCTCAGGTCATCCTACCCAGAATGACTTTTGACTCCTCAGACACTTAGGACCAGTGCTGTAAACACTGTGTCATTTCACACATGACTGACATGACCCAGGCCACATCTCTGCCTGCAGTAGCTTCCAGCCCTCCCATTCTACACAGCCTCAACCCTTGTCTCCTTGCACAGCCTCCACTCCCCTTTCTCTGGACAGCTTCTATGCCCCACCTTGCACAGCCTCTACCCCTCTCGCCTTGCACAGCTTCCACCCTTCTCTCCATGGACAGCCTCCAACCATGCATGGAGGAAAATCAGAGTGAAATGTTTGTCTGTTAAGTGTACCAATTCTGCGTGGTGGAAATTAGGCAGGACTGAAACCTGAACTATCAAGGCTGTTTTCACAGCGACCTGAGACCCTGGATAGAGCAGGATGGCACTCGGCTTCAGTTCAGTCATCAGCAAATATGAGTATCTTAGTGGGCTCTTCTAAGAGAGTTAACTTTCTAGTACTCTAAGAGTATTTGGAGAAAATTTGGGAAAAGGTCTGCAAGTCTCTGTTAATTTTTTGCCTGTGACTGCACTGGGTTGATTTTTATGCCCCTAGAGTGCCTATCACAATAACTCATTACATAGTAGGAGGTGAATAAAGGTGTAATAAATGTGGAAATGAGGATCTATGATTTTCATTAGGAAAATGGTTGACTTTCCTGAAACAGGAACCTGGGGGTGTCATTAACCTTTACTTCTCTGGAAAACTGTGTTAAATCAGGCAGTTTTGTGCACTGGTGGTGGGTATGGCATTCGGTAAACTGTTTTGAAGGGCAGTTGGGTGATCCATATGTAAATCTCCAAAATTATGCATATCTTTACTTTTACTTTTTGAGGAAATCATTGAGGATGGATAACTTAGAAAAACATGTTCTTAATCTTAATCCATTCCTGTGGTTGTGAGCTCATTGTAAATAGGACCATTTGATGAGGTTGCTTCAGTTAAGGTATGGCCCACTTCAACCAGGATGGGTCTTAATCCTATTACTGGAGTCCTTTATAGGCAGAATGGCACTGAGACACCCAAAGAGAGAAAGCCAAGGGAAGAAGCCAAAAGTCAAGGGAAGCCAGAGAAGTCAGGAGAAGCTGCCATATGCATTGCCATGTAACAGAAAAGCCAAGGACCACCAACAGCTAGTCACAGAGCACCAGTCTTCTGGGAGACAGCATTGCCTTGATGACATCTTTATTTTGGGCTTCTCCCAGCCTCAAAACCATGAGCCAATAAATTCCTGTTGTTTAAGTCAAACCATTTGTATTAGTCAGCCAAAGGAGTGCTAATGTGAAATACCAAAAAACGCGTTGGTCTTTATAAAGGGTATTTATTTGGGGTAGGAGTTCACAGTTACCGGGCCATAAAGCATAAGTTTCTTCCCTCACCAAAGTCCAATGTCACGCGTTGGAGCAAGACAGCTGCCGACATTTGCCACGGTTCAGGCTTCTTGAGTTCCTCTCTTCCTGGGGCTGCGTTTCTCTCCAGGCTTAGCTCCTGTTTCCTCCACAAGGTCAGCTGTAGGTGATCAGGCGAACAGTTTGCTTCTCCTCTCCTGGGACCTTCTTTCCAACATCAAAGCTGCTTCTCAAAAGACTGCTTCTC
>JAQZBX010043894.1:0-21526 GCA_029593785.1 Cabassous unicinctus
AGGTTGCTGAAATGGCACAAGAGATTGAGCATCTCTCTCCCACGCCAGAAGGTCCCAGGATGGGTTCCCAGTGCTGCCTAAAGAGAAGACAAGCAGACACGGGAGAACACACAGAGAGCAGACAGAAAATGGGGGGCAGTGGGGGAGAAAGAAAGAAAGAAGTCTTTTTAAAAATAAAGAAATAAACAGTATGAGAAAAATGGGTTTGTCTCCCATCACACTCGAAAGACCCCAAGGGGACGTTATTATTTATTTTTATTTTTTAGTAACATGAATTCTTGGGTTTTGAACATATATGATGAGATTCAATCTATTGCTGACAATATTTTTGGAGCTCAAATCACCCTGTCTTAAGGCACTGGGAACCCAGTGTGGTAGGCTCCAGCTTCCTTGTGTCATGACTTCATCCGTTTGGGGAAATTCCTTGTTGCTGGGACAATCACACATCATATGCTCATTTTGCCTATTATATGAGTTGAGGATAGTTTTCCCCATTTGGCATTTGCCACAATGAATGTGATTAATTTTATATACTCAAATCCATTGAAGTTCAATTACATTAATATATGTTTTTAAATCTGATTAAGTCTAAAAAATAACACCATCTTATTTTTAAAATTAAAAAGACTTAGAGTATATATTCACAATCCACATATATGAAAAAGGATTTTTACTCAAATATATAAACAATTCTTACACTTCAAGAAAAAGGGAGAAAACACACTTAGATATGGTCAAAAGATTAGAACAGTGACTTTACAATATTAAAGGCAGACAGCACAAGAAGAGACACACAACATCCTTAAATATCAACACAGGAACTGAAATCACAACGTTGTACTCCACATAGAGTAGAAGGCCTAAAATAAAGAACAATAAGAGGGAAGAGAAATTTGAAGAAATTTAAAACCATCAGGGGCACACCCTACCAGACAGCACCATATGTTTCAATGAAATAGTAATAAAGAGAAGGTGGTAACATCATCATAGTAAACACAGAGGCAAATGAAGGAGAATGTAGAGCCCCTAAACACCACAAAAGTTCCTCAACACAGACGCAGAGCTATGATGGGGATGTCCTGGCTCCTCGTTCCATCACTGAGTCCCGGGTACCAGTGAACCCTAACCATAACCATAACCATAACCATAACCTTAAACCAACCCTAACTGTAGCCCTAGCCCTAACCCTAACCCTAACCCTAACTCTAACCTGGCAGACCTCCTGGGGTCACAGCCAGTACCTGGAATCCCTAAAGAAGAGTGAGTAAAGGCTGTGATGTGGGGTGCACCCAAAATCCTACCTGTATCCCCTACTGTAGGTTTGATTTAAGGAGATTTCAGGGGTATCTTATATAAACAAGGTTTTTGTCACATGAGCTGAATCTGAATTAATCCACGAGAACTACACTCCAATGTCCAACTCTCCCCTCCATAGTTCATCTCCACCAGCAACCTTCACCTGCCATCCTAGTGCCCTTTAGACATTTCCTAGACCTCTACTGCCCTCCCCCTACATCCACCTGGCACATCTAGACTTCTGCAGTTTGAAAGCACGCTAAAGCCTTCAGCATACAGCACCTCCATCCTGTGACCAGGATGCCTTCTACATCAATATCTCGTTCCCCTAAACCTCTTGGACACGTTGCCCACTCTTCCTTAAACATGACAGTGCACGCTGACCCACGTGGGGCTTTAACTCCTGACTATCAACCTTGCTTTTTCTCCTCACCTTCACTCTCTCTTCCCACAGTTTCAGGCTCTGTTTCTCCTTCTTTGCCCTCATCCCCCATTCCTGAGCCCTCATTTTTACCCAACTTTATCACATGCTCATGCCCTGTCACTCCTCTAATACCACCACATTTTCCCATAGGCTCAGTGCTCACAGCACTTTTCACAATTTTCACACGTAATAACATCCTTGAGATTTGCTGCAAAGCTGGAAAGAGTGCAAAGGGTAGGCTTATGACAGAGGTTTGGAGATTACACTCTTTTTCCACATGTAAACATGATATTAAGATTTATCCACACATGCTTATGGTGCGAGTGTGATTAGAGGTCTGTGCATGGGACTGTGTGGATTTGGGGGAGAGTGCATCATGGTGTACAAATGTGAGTGTGGGTTTAATGTGGTGAGGGTTGGGTGGGTGTGAGTTTGTGAGGAAATGTGCGTGTGAGGTGTATGTGAGTAATTATGCACCTGCCTGAGTGTGTGTGTGTGTGTGCACGTGTGATGGGGGTTGACAATTATTGTGGCTACAATTCCTGCCTTGGTAATTGAGAGACATTTGATAGCAGACCTGGGAAAAACGTGGGTTTATTCCTGGGTAATGCCAAAGGATTAATTTGAACTCCTATTAATTGATTACAAAAGCAACCAGTGCTCATTACATAAAATTCAGCCAAAAATAAGGGTAGAGGGGGGTGATGTCTATTCAGTGCTCTCAAAATGAGGAAGCAGCATCAGCTTATCTGAGAGTTAAATGAGTGACCTCTTAAACTATCTGATCCTTGTGCTTTTATTTCTGAAATTGTCTTATAAATTTCTCCTTTCTATATTTATAGTTCTATTTAGACTTCCTGTGAATATTGGGCATTCTATATTGGAAAAGTCTATTTTCCTACAAATGTCCATATTATGTAGACATCCTAAGTAGTTGATATTGATTGCTTGGCAGGGTGTACTTCCTATGACTTGGATCTCTGAAAATCCTACTCAGGTGCTTTGATTTCATTTCTTGAGTAATAACCTAATTATGTGGCTCCGTGGTCTAACGTTTGGAAAGGACTCACTATGGGGGAGAAGGATGCCTTAGGGAAGTACAACATCCACTGAGACCAACCACTTCACTGCCAGTCCTTCCAGTTCAGACCTCATCTTGTCTGACCTCTCCCATGAGACCATGCCTGCTCCAAGACCCTCTCTCAAACTCTCCAATAACCTCTAGAAACTTGTAACTAGTTTTGGTAATTAGAAACTGAGAAAAATGTTTTTCAGAAATACTATCAGCTCTCCAAGCCCATCCTGTCAAGGCTATTCCAGGTGAAATGGTAATTGCAGTTCCGTGGGGAGATGAGGTCAGAGAAGCACAAACACATATCTGCCTCCCTCCCACACACACTGGCTCTTGTGACTGTCACACTGAGTCCAACATCCTGGCAGCCAGAAGAAGTTGGTGAGTATTTTCTATTTCAGGCTGAGAGGCAGATTCTGTAGGAGAAGGAGGCAAATGAGGAGTCTGGGAAAGTCATCATTTTAGAAGAAGGATCCTTCAGAGTTTGAAGTGGGTCCAGTGCCAAAGCCACCCAGGAAGGGTAATCATTCTTGAGCTACTAAGAGAGACAGAATCCCAGACCTGGCTCCAGGTCCTGATGGCTCCTTTTGGGATCTAATGTAATCCTCATGGACAGGGATTGTGGGCATTTACTTTCAAAAAGCTGTTGGAGGCCTGAGGTTCTAAATCAATTGCTGCTCAGCAATCCTTCTAGGAATCACAGAAACAACTTTTAGGACAACAAGAGGTGTGCCTATAAGAACTCAAAATTGTAATAAGGAGTAGGCTGAATCTATAGGGATCATCTCATCCTCTGCAGAAACAGTGGATGTGAATGGAAACTGTTGAGATCCTGTAAATGTTTCCCCAGCTCTGGGAGTAAGAAATGCTTGATGGAGACAGTAATTATGTCTCTCCTGAAAACACACAGGGCCTCTTGATTATGGTGAGTCTGTTGGAAGCAGGGTTTAAGGAAAACATGACTTTTAATTTGTGGGTTTCAGACAGCAGCCACCAGATTGGTTTAAAAGTATATTAATAACAATCCAAAGTTCTCCTATTTGATTTATTAAATGCATGCAATTTTCCACTTTACAGATGTTATTTAGCATGCGTCTTCATTGTAGAATCTTTCAGAAGTATCACTACCTTGCTAATAGCTTTCCTTCTGTTGGGATAATACATATGTAAGCAGTAATTTCCTTTCTACCCTACAATGCTTTATTTCATGTTAGTGTTTCATGGCCCTCAGTATAGGAGAAGACATGAGATTGGTCAATGATTCCTTTGCTAGGTGATATGGTACTTTAATTCCTAACATAGAAGTAAATGAGTCTCTCTACTACCATCTTAATATGGAGACATTCTCGAATTCATAGAGTCCAAATGACTCAAGGGGCTGCCTCCTGTGCTACTATTCTACAATCTTTATTCTGTTAAGATCTATATTATATTAAGAGATCCAAGTATTCATTCATGGATGATATTGGCCTATACAGTATATCCTTACATATAAATTAAAATTTGCCAGAGACCAAGATGCCATCAATCTGGGTGGGTACTCACAATCCAGATCTCCAGGGATGGCCAACTGTGGGCAGGGTCCTGCCTGAGGGTCTGTGCTGTGAGGGCACAGAGTGAGAAGCTTGGGTCATCTAGCAGTGGGCAGATTGACGGTGTGGAGTGATAGGTGGAGATTCATGAGTTCTGAGCCTGCCTGTGGTGGTCAACACAGATGGCTGAGCCCCACCCACAGAGAAAATGGCTGGCTGGAGCCACAGATCCTACATCCATGAATCTCGCTGCCTGCCGGCATGAGGGAGCATACTCTGGGGGAGGGAGGACTCTGACAGAAGGTGGAGAGGGGTTTTACTTCTGTGGATTTGGCTGCCTGGAACCCTTCATAGCTTTAGGGAGCAGATTAGCTGGCTTGAAACAGTGCTAGGCTGAGGGGAGAGGCAAAACTGCTGAGCAAACTTGTTTTACCCAGCTGCCCGCTGATACTAAGGCTTGACCCCAGAGGGGGCGCAGTCAGCCAATTTTATTGCTCTGCACTGGCAAGCATCAAAGCTTCAGCACTCCTGGGGAGGAAAGGAAGTGAGTAGAGCTTGATTAGTTTCCACAACCCTATTTAGGGTCCCCTCGGTGAAGGGGTGATCTAGCAGAGGACTCCTTTGTTTCCCTTATAACCTCCCCAAGGAAAAAAAAAAAAGTCACTTTAAAAAAATGAATTCCTGTTCTTAATTTAGTATACTACCCAAAATCTGCCTTAATACCTACAGATAGAACCCTGAAGGGTAATTGATAAATGCAAGCAGGCTGAGAAGATCCACAAGTACACTAGAAGGAACACTTCCTCCTTAGCTTTGTTTGACTGCTCAATGGTGAGATTGCTTGGCTTTTCTCTGTTTATTTGTTGTCTCTTGCTTTTCTTTCCTCTTTCCTTCCCCTTCTTTTTTCTTTCATTTTTTTAAATTAGGTGCTGCTAGCTTGTCTCTTCTTTGCTGTGCTTCTTCCTCAGTGATTTCCCATTCTCTGTCTTTACTGATATTGCATCACAAGCTATCTCTTATCCTTCCCTCATCTCTCTGCCTTCTGTTTTCCATTGTGGTTCTTAGACACCATGATTTTCATTAGCACACAAGTTAAGGGTGTCAACCTCTATTCTATCTTTTTTGATTTCTTCTTTTTTTATTAATATTAGCCTTTTCCCTTTATCCCTTTCTTTACTCTTTCTCTACCTCGTCATCATTCTAGCCTTCTAAATCATTATATATATATTCCTCTATATGGTTTCCTAGCCCATTGTAGATACTCCACTTTTTTTCATATTACTCTACACTGCATACACAAGTTAAATATTCATTTCACTAACTCCTATTTGGCCCCTCTACTAACTTTCATTACTATTACTTTATCCTTCTTCCTTTCTCACATCTTTCGATTCCTCTGGCACTAATCTTTTCCCTTCAAGGTAACATAGAAAGAAGCAAGGAAACAAAATAAGAAGAAAAAGTGTCAAAGTGAAAACTTAACACACACACAGAATCACCAACTAAATAAAATTCTGGAGGAGAGAGAAGCTAATCAACTGAATAAACCCAGCAAGATAAAATGATGACTAGAGGGCAACAAAAAATTACAAACCAAACTGAGAAACAAGAAGACATGGACCACTCCAATGAACAAACTGAAAACCAAGAATATATGCAGAACATCAAAGAACTAATCAAAGATTCCCAAACAAATATGAACCATCTTAATGAAGTGAAGGAAGAGATTAAGGATATGAAGAAGACACTGAGAGAACATACTGAAGAAATTGTACACATACACAAAAACGTAACAGATATGATGGGGATCAATGGCACAACACAAGAAATAAAAAAGATGCAGGAGTCATATAACAGCAGATTTGAACAGGTAGAAGAAAGAATTAGTGATGTGGAAGACCATACAGCTGAAATCAAACAGATAGTCAAACAGATAGACGAAAAAATAGAAAAAATCCAGCAGGGACTCACGGATTTAACTGACAACACAAAACACGCAAACATATGCATCATGGGCATCCCAGAGGGAGAAGAGAAGGGAAAGGGAACAGAAGGAGTGTTGAAGGAAATAATGGCTGAAAACTTCCCAAACCTATTGAGAGAGATGGATGTACAGATCCAGGAAGCAAAGCGCACCCCAAACAATATAAATCCCAACAGGCCAACTACAAGACATATCCTTGGCAAAATGTCCAATGCTCAAGACAAACAGAAAATACTCAAGGCAGCAAGAGAAAAGAAAAACATCACATACAATGGAAGCACAATAAGATTAAGTGCTGATTTCTCATCTGAAACCATAGAGGAAAGAAGACAGTGGTATGACATAGTCAAAGTACTAAAAGAAAAAAATTCCAACCATGAATTCTCTATCCAGCAAAACTGGCATTCAAAAATGATGGAGAGTTCAAAACATTCACAGATAAACAAAAATTAAGAGAGTATGTCAATAAGAAACCAGCACTTCAAGAAATACTAAAGGAAGTCCTACAAGTTGAAAGGAAAAATCAAGGGAGAGAGACTTGGAGGAGAGTTTAAAAACATCTAAAAAGAAAAAAACAGTAACAAAACAACATATGACATACATTAATCCAGAGAAAATATGGCTGAAGTAAGAAATTAATTTCGAGTAATAACATTGAATGTTAATGGATTAAATTCACCACTCAAGAGACACAGATTGGCAGAATGGATAAAGAAACATGATCCATCTATATGCTGTCTACAATAAACCCACCTTCGATCCATGGATTCAAGGAGGCTGAAAGTAAATGGCTGGAAAACAATTTTACAAGCTAACAATAGCCAAAAAAGGGCAGGAGTAGCTATACTAATATCAGCAAAATAGACTTTAAATGCCAAACTATTGTAAGAGACAAAGACGGACATTATATATTAGTAAAAGGGGTAATCTATCAAGAAGAGAGTACAATCATAAACATTTATGCCCCTTATTGGAGTGTCTCAAAATACATGAGGCAAACTCTGGAAAAGCTAAGTGGAGAAATAAATGCCTCTACAATTATAACAGGGGACTTTAATACACCATTATCATCATTAGACAGAACATCTAGACAGAGAATCAATAAAGAAACAAAGACTCTCAACAATACATTGGAGGACCTGGATTTAATAGACATATACAGAACATTACACCCAAATACAGCAGGATTTACATTCTTCTCGAGTGCACATGGATCTTACTCCAAGATAGACCACATGCTAGGCCACAGAACAACTCTCAATGAATTCAGAAAGATTTAGATTATACAAAGTAATTTCTCTGACCACAATGGAATAAAATTTGAAATCACTAAGTGCCAGAGAAACAGGTTAGGCACAAGGATATGGAAGTAAAACAACACACTCTTAGATGAACAGTGGGTCAAGGAGGAAATCTCAAAAGAAATCAGTAACTACCTGGAAACTAATGAAAATGACAACACAACATATCAAAACCTATGGGATGCAGCAAAAGCAGCCCTGAGAGGGAAGTTCATAGCCATAAATACATATATTAAAAAAGAAGAAAGAGCTAAAATTGAAGCCCTAACTGCACACTTGGAGGAATTAGAAAAACAACAACAAATGAAACCTAAAGGAAGTAGAAAGAAGGAAATTACAAAGATCAGAGCAGAACTAAATGAAATAGAGAATTAGAAAGCACTAGAAAAAATAAACAAAACCAAAAGCTGGTTCTTCAAGAATATCAATAAAATTGACAAACCCTTAGGCAGACTAACAAAGAAAAAGAGAGAACAGATGCAAATACACAAAATAAGGAATGAGCAAGGGGATATCACTACTGACCCGACAGAAATAAAGAGTATCATAAGTGGATATTTTAAAAAATTATATGCCAACATGAATGATAATTTAGAGGAAATGGACAAATTTCTAGAAATGCACAAACAGGCTACATTGATGAGAGAAGAAATTGATGAACTCAACAGTCCAATTACAGGTAAAGATATAGACTCAGTCATAAAAAACATCCCAACTAAGAAGAGCGCAGGACCAGATGGCTTCACAGCTGAATTCTACCAAACATTCCAAAAAGAGCTAACACCAATTCCACTTAAGTTCTTTGAAAAAATATAATTAGAAGGAATATTGCCTAAATCATTCTATGATGCCAATATTACCCTCATACCAAAACCAAACAAAGATACCACCAGAAAGGAAAATTACAGACCAATTTCTCTATTGAACCTAGATTCTAAAATCCTCAACAAAATACATGCTAATCACATTCAACAACATATCAAAAGGATTATACACCATGACGAAGTGGGAGTCATCCCAGGTATGCAAGGATGGTTCAATATAAGAAAATCAAACAATGCAATACACCACATAAACAAACTGAAAGAGAAAAATCACATAATCATCTCTATAGATGCAGAAAAAGCATTTGACAAAATACAGCACTCTTTCCTGATAAAAAAAACTGCAAAAGAGAGGTATAGAAGGAAATTTTGTGAATATGATAAAGGGTATATATGAAAAACCCAAAGCTAACATCATCTTCAATGGTGAAATCCTAAAAGCCTTCCCTCTGAGATTGGGAACAAGACAAGGATGCCCACTATCACCACTCTTATTTAGCATTTTCCTAGAAGTACTTGCTTGAGCACTGAGGCAAGAATAGGATATAAAAGGCATCCAAATTGGAAAAGAAGAAGTAAAAATTTCATTGTTTGCAGATGACATGATACTATACAAGAAAGCATAGAAAAATCTACAACAAAGCTTCTAGAACTTATAAAGTTCAGTAATGTTGCAGGCTATAAGATCAATGCTCAAAAATCAGTAGCATTTCTGTACACCAATAGTGAGCAATTGGTGGAGAAAATCAAGGAAAAAATGCCATTTTCAATAGTAACTAAACGAATCAAATACATAGGAATAAATTTAACTAAAGATGTAAAGGACTTTTATACAGAAAACTACACAACACTGTTAAAGGAAATCAAAGAAGACTTAAATAAATGGAAAAATATTCCATGTTCATGGATAGGAAGACTAAACATCATCACGATGTCTATCCTACCCAAACTAATCTACAAATTTAATGCAATCCCAATAAAAATCAACACTACATTTTTTAAGGAACTGGAAAAACTAACTACAAAAAATATTTGGAAAGGTAAGAGACCCCGAATTGCCAAAGACATATTGAAAAAGAAAAATAAAGTTGGAGGTATCACATTACCGGACTTTAAAACATATTACAAAGCTACAGTGATCAAAACTGCATGGTATTGGCACAAGGATAGACCTGCTGACCAATGGTATTGAATTGAGAGTTCTGATATAGATCCTCACATATACAGTCATCTGATATTCAACAAGGCTACCAAGCCCACTCAGTTGGGAAAGAATAGCCTCTTTAACAAGTGGTGCTTGGAGAACTGGATATCCATTTCCAAAAGAATGAGAGAAGAATACAATCTCACACCTTATACAAAAATCAACTCCAGATGGATCAATGATCTAAATATAAGAGCCAAAACCATAAAAACCTTGGAAGATAATGTAGGAAAGCATCTACAGGACCTAGTAATAGGAAATGGTTTCATGAACTTCACAGTCAAAGCACAAGCAGCAAGTGAAAAAATAGATAAATGGGATCTCCTCAAAATTAAAAACTTCTGCACCTCAAAGGAAGTTATTAAGAAAATAAAAAGGCAGCCTACCCAATGGGAGAAAATATTTGGTAAACACATATCTGATAAGAGCCTAATATCCTGCATATATAAAGAAATCCTACACCTTGAAAAAAAAAAAAAAGACAAACAATCCATTTAAAAAAATTAGCAAGTGACCTGAAAAGTCACTTCTCCAAGGAAGAAATACAAATGGCTAAAAAGCACATGAAAAAATGCTCGACATCACTTGCTATCAGGGAAATGCAAATCAAAACTACCATGAGATACCATGTTAGACCCATCAGAATGGCAGGTATTTAAAAAACAGCATATTCTAAGTGTTGGAGAGGATGTGGAGGAATAGGAATCCTCATCCACTGCTGGTGGGATTGTGGAATGGTCCAACCACTGTGGAGGACAGTTTGGCGGTTCCTCAGAAAACTAACAATAGATCTTCCCTATGATCCAGCGATTCCACTGCTGGGTATATACCCAGAAGAACTGAAAGCAAAGACACGAACACATATATGCACACCAATGTTCATAGCGGCATTGTTCACCATTGCCAAAAGTTGGAATCAGCCCCGGTGCCCATCAACAGACGAATGGATAAGCAAAATGTGGCACATACATACAATGGAATATTACTCAGCTGTAAGAAGGAATAAAGTGCTAACACATGGAATAACATGGATGAATCTTGAAGACCTTATGCTGAGTGAAGCAAGCCAGGCATTGAAGGATGAACAGTATATGACCTCACTGATTTGAACTGAGAAAAGAGAGCATTCTCTGAGAAGCATTGTTTGAAGGATAGGTTAACAAGGGAGAGAAAGAGAAAAGTAGGGAGTGAGCCATCACCCTTATGGACATAATCTATGGTAAAGGGATAGAGTATAGTTGCATATTGAAGGATAGGACAGATGGGTAGTGATATTACTGGGTTTGGTGTTGCAGGGTTGACAGGTGGGTAGATTAGGAAGGGCAGGTTGGAATACCTAGGACATGTAACTATGAATCTTGTCATTCCATGAGTCAAGACTGCACAGTGTCATATGTCACAGGGGAATGGGGTGGAAGGAACAATTAAGATCAAATGGGGGTATTTAGTGGTCACAGGAAATGTTTTTCATTACCTTACAGTAATGGACACAGGACATGGTAAATATGATCAAAAATTATTAAACTGTACAGTCTAAATTGTAAACTATACTGTAAACCATCAACAATGCTTAGTTGCTATACTTTACTATCTGTATAAATGTTATAACAATGCTAACATCCATTTTAAAAAAAAGTTTTAATATGGGGTCAGGACGGGGGAGGGAGGTTGGTTATGTGGAAGTCTTTAGTATTCCATGTGTGACTCTGCTGTGACGTAAAACTTCTTTGAAAATTAAATGAAAAATTGGGAGACACTGGGGAATGAAAGGGGAAGGTGTCATGGTACACTGGACATCGGATAATGCAGTGATAAAGGAAAAACGAATAATTAAAAAAAAGAGATTGTTTTTGTTTTTGTTCGCCATTTTTTTGAATGTCCCAATCCGCTAATTATATTTTATTTTTAGTTTAGTTTCTTTTTTTTTTCTTCTTCTGAACTTCCTTGTACTTATCTCTTGCATTTAAGCTTATCATTATTAATTTCTTTTTCCTATTAATTGTATTTGGTTATTATATGGGCTTCATGTTCAGGGAAGGTTTGGATCACAGAAGGGTTACAATAGGGGCTGTAAAAGTTCATTGGTGGGGCGTGTTTGGGATATGAGATTCATGGGAGTAAGTTCATCTGAATATACATGAAAGATATAAATAATTGTTCAAATGATCAAGGGATGGGGCATGGTCACAGAGGGTAGACAATCACTCAATAAATGAAGGAAACTGAATTCCCAGCCTGGGGAATTCTGCCACATTCTCCAAGGGAGCAGCAGCCGTCCCCTGAGTGCAGAGGCAGTGTCTGGCAAAAGAGGATGACCTACTGATGGGTTCCTGTTATTGAGGACTAGCCTTGAGTCTTTGCTCATGTAATTGAAGCTTAACCTACTGTTATGGGGGGCCTAAGGGATGCCATCTGAGAGCCTCCTTGTTGCTCAAGTGTGGCCTTTCTCCAAGCAAAACTCAGCATATGAATGCATTACCTTCTCCCCAAAATGGGACATGACTCCTGGGGATGAGCCTCCCTAGCAACGAGGGATTAATACCAAGTGCCAACTGGCAACATGATCGGAAAAAGACCTTGAATAAAAGGGGGAAAGAGTAAAGAGAAATGATTTTATGTGGCTAAGAGACTTCAAAGAGAGTCGGGAGGTCATCCCAGAGGTAATGCTTACGCACACCTCAGTAGGATCTCATAGAACACCAAAGTGGACATCACCCCACACAGAGGTGGTCCTGGGGACTCTGGAGACACCCATGTCCTATATAAGTGTGGATAGCCCCAGAGATTGATGCCTTAATAGTGGGTTCCTCTTTGGAATCTGTGCTCCTGAGAGTGACAGAGTCGGACTCAAATAAGTCCTCCCTGCACATGGCCCATCAGTCCCTTCTATTCAAACCTATATATGATGCTTGAGTTTTTAGGTGTACTTTGAGACTGGAGCCTCTGGCCTACCTATGTGCCAGCTGTGCCTGCAATCTCGGTGCAGCTGCAACTCTTACCCAATAGCTCAATGGACTCATCCAAGTCACCTGGTGAGGAGATGACTATGGACAACGGCCATCCCAGGGAATGGAGAGGGTGTGCAGCTGCAGGCAGGATAATCCCATCCACTGTATCCATGGAATATAAACCCTCTCTTACTTGGAGATGGAGTGGACATCACCATCCCAAACTCCCCAGGATTGGGGAAAGAGCTATGGACTAAAATGGACTTGGTTGTGTTCTGTCATATATTGTGATTCAAGCAATGGAAGAAATTGTAACAGTGAGGTGGAGATGGTGGCAACTGAACATTTTTGGGGCAGTGATGGGAGAGGCAGTTGAAATACAGGGAATTTTTTGGGTCTTGGGGGTTGTCATGAGTGGCATTATGGACACAGATGTAGGCCATTTTACATCAGCATATACCACGCAGAACTGTGTGGAAGAGAGGGTGGTCTATGATGTGAAATGTAGTCTATGCTTGGTGACAAGGCCCCAGAATGTGTTTATCCATTGAGGGTGATGTCCCACACTGATGAAGGATGTTGGTGTGGGATGTTGTGGGAGGTGTGGGAGGTAGGGAGCATGGGAATCCCTGTAATTTCTGAGTAATAATTAGGTAATCTAAGCACCTTTTAAAAAATATATGTATATATATAAAATAACATTTATGTAAAAAAATGCACATATATGCATATGTATTTATATATCATTTTACACATATTGGTAAGTACTGTGAAAAATCTTGATTTTTACCAACAATAAAAAAAAAATTAAAAATTGCTACAAACAAATTATAAGATAACATACCACTCATCTAAAACCCAGAGATAAGGCATAAAAAGAGGCCAAAAAGATAAAACTTTGAAAAAAAGCTGAATATAGATTTGGATTATCAGAAGAACTCACCTAACAAATTCTTTCATTATCATGCTGGTTAAAGGCACTTTCTTTGCAATGAACCCAACCAGTTTCAAGTCACGCTTTGTACCTAAGCAGGATGTGAATTTAGACAAATCACGAAACTTTTCTCTGTGTACATTTCCATGACCTTTCTAATTCAAACTCTAGCAATACCTGCCTCATGGATTTATGAAAATAGAGATGTTACATCATGTAGGGCCTTCTTAGCAGGGATTCCTACATGGAAAGTGGCTCTTTAAAGGACATGCGATCATCTCTTGAAATTCTCTTAATAAAACAACTTTGAATAGTTTAATATTCTAATACTCTTAATAGTAAGTTGAGAATATTGGGTTTCAGTAGACTTGATCATTGTAGCACACACCTCACATTTCCTTGCAGCATCCTCTGACTCTGAAGTGAAATACTAGTCCTGGGAATGGGCAGAATGCCCTCCAGGAACTTGGTGATAGGAATAGTCTTCTTATTCCAGACTGTAGTTGGAGTCATTGGAAATTTCTCTCTCCTCTATCTTCTCCTTTATTTCATGGTGTGCAGGTTAAGAACCAGAGATTTGATGCTCAAGCACCGGATTGTAGCCAATTCCTTGGCTCTCATCTCTAAAGCAGTCCCACAGACAATGGCAGCTTTGGAGTGGAAACTATTACCCATTGATTATGCATGCAAACTTCTTTTATATGTACACAGAGGGGGCAGAGGAGTGTCCATCAGCACCACCTGCCTTTTGAGTGTCTTCCAGGCCATCACCATTGGCCCTGTCAATTCCAGGTGGGCAGAGCTTCAAGGCAAAGCGCCCACATACATCTGCATCTCTCTATCCCTGTGCTGGCTCCTCTACTTGCTGGTAAATATGATTTTTCCTATGTATGTGACTGGCAATTGGAGCAATGATACTATCAAAAAGAAAAAATATTTGGGGTACTGTTCTTCTAAAATTCACAGCAAGATCGTAGTCTCTCTGCATGCAGCTTTGCTTTCATTTCCTGATTTTCTGTGTTTGGGGTTCATGCTCTCGGCCAGCGGCTCCCTGGTTTCTATCTTGTCCAGGCACAAGCAATGGGTCCGACACATTCACTGGACCTGCCTCTCCCACAGAGCCTCCCCAGAGTCCAGAGCCACCCACAGCATCCTTGTCCTGGTGAGCAACTTTGTGTCCTTTTACATCCTCTCCTCCTTCAGGTTTGTATTGCTCTTTCTGATAATCCCAGCTCATGGCTGCTGAACATTCCTACACTATTCGCTGTGTCTTTCCCAGCTGTCAGCCCCTTTGTTGTCATGGGCCTAGGCTGCAGTGTCTCCAGACTCTGCTTCACCTGAGTAAGGAATACGAGTCTCCTAACCTTATTAGAAAAACATAATGCATGAGTTTTTGCACAGGTTCATTTATTTACTCAGCCATCACCATAGACTTATAATTATGATGATATCAAATTACTAAAGAGTGGTCAGCAGGTCACCGTGAATTTCTGCCCCAATAATATAAGGATAAATAGAAATAGCAAATGTAAATTAATTATTATGTAATTTTTATAGAAATACTTATAAATGGAAATGTTAACACTTGCAATGGAGTCATTCAGGGTCTAGGCAATAAAAAACCACTAGGTTCTAGAACATTCTGGAGATTATGGTGGAAATCTACTTTCATTCTGGAGATTATGGGGGAAATCCATTTTCAATCTGACATATTAAACTTGTACTGAAACTAACAAAGTATAGAATTGTTGGAGAAGTTCCTTGAGAAAGCCACAACATATGAGAGGGTCATTCAGAAAACTGAAGACAAACATGTTCTCAGGTAAGAATAAGTTATCATGGGGTGAAACTGGAAAACAAATCCTGTTTCAAGTTATAAAATTTGTATGTTAAATCCTTAGACAGATAGCAGTCATTTGAAATATAATTATAAGTAGTATTATCATGTTTAAAACATTCTCATACAGAAATTCCCAGATTCAAATTCAGTGGAATAAAGGGTAACACAAAAATATGCTTTCACTGCTTCACCCCCCAAAAAAATCACAGAAATGTTGACATTTAAAAACAACAAATGATGCTGTTGCTACAAAATATTACAATATTACTCTTAACTATCACACATAAAATACATTAGTTGTAATTTTCCCTTGTGTCACCATATTCTTAGCACTTTTTAAAAGAAAAGCATTCTTATATTTATACTTGTAACCACACTGACAAGAAGATGTTTCAATATTAAGGGATAACAATAGAGGGGTGTAAGGGTCTATGGGATTTTTCCTTTTGAAGCAATGAAAACGTTCTAACATTTACTGAGGTGATGACAGCACAACTCTGTGATGAAAATGAAGGCCCCTGAGTGTACACTTTGAATGGGTTGTACAAAACATGGGACTATATAACACAGGGAATCCAGGGGTGGATGATGGACTGTGGTTAACAGGAAAATCTGAGAACATTTTCTCATGAACTATAACAAACGTATAACACTAGTACAGGGTGTTAATAATCAGGTGGGTGGGTAGAGGGAAAAATACACCAAATGTAAGATATGGGTTATCATTAGTAGTAATATTTTGATGATGCTCTTTCATATTTGTAACAAATGTTTCACAATGATTCAAGGTGTTGGTGGTGGGGTGAAGTATGGGAGCCTGTATGATGATAAGCATGTTTGTTTTGTAAACACTTACTGCTTATGTATGTTTTTGTATGAATGATACACTTCCATAAAATTTTATTAAAATTGCCAAAGGATGTTTGGGGTATAACTGCATGGCTTTCACTGATCTGTGGAAGGCATATATTTCTGTGCAAAATGAAGGTGCCAACTCTCCATGCTAGAAAGAAAGAGTTTTGGGGATGCATTCCCATGTCTCTGCGTGGAGGAATTAAGTGGAGCCTTTCATGAAACTGGAAGCCATGGAGGAATAGCCATTTGAACAGGGGACTTCATGAATCCATTTGATGTGGCTTTTGAGGCTTGTTGATTTCCAAAGGAGCAAAATAAATATTTATTTCTCAAGTGTATGAGGGATTTTACTACAGCTAGCTCTGTCTTTAAATTTTAAAGATGACGCAAAGTATTAAGATTCAATACACTGAAAAACAAAAGAATGAGTTTGATCTAACAGATATATATTGGATTTTGGGGTTGAAAAATAGAGACACATAAAAATATTTTATGCATATTTGACTAAAAAGCAGGTTGCAAAAAGTAATGTATATATACATATTATATATGTATATATGTATGCACATATGTATTCACATACATACATACATTTGCCAATGAATATAAGTGTATATATGTGGGTTTATATAGATATATGCATGTATATATTTATTTTACATGTGCATATATTATGTATTATCAGTGAGATAATGTCTGTTATCCATCAACCAATATTATTGGGAAATTTTACATGAAGCAATGTAATGATACTAATTACATTAAAGACAAGCTACTTTAATGTCAAAGTCTTTTTTTCCTGATATTTTCATAGTCATGATAGTTGTGTAATAGGTTAACATTATCTATAATGTATTGTACATTATTCTGCCTTAATCCTAATGCTTCACTATATCTCTTTTAAAAATATCCAATTAAATATAGTCAAACAATGCTACCTTTACAGGAGCAAATAGTCTATGTATATTCAATGCGATAATTGATAGTTTTGGGTTAGATTTACCAACTTATTGTGTTTTCTTCATTATACTCCATCAATTTTCTTATTTTTTCTATCTTAACTTCTATGCTTCTTAAATTTTTAGAAAATAATTCTACATTTACCCTTTGATTTAGGAGGTTTTATACTCAATATCTCTTACTTTTTTAAAAATCTAGAAATTAAAACATACTTCAAAATAAATACAGGTTAGTGGTTCTCATGGATTCCTTGAGTATAAACACAGTAATTGAACACATTTATCAGAGGATAAAGAGTCAGCTTTGAGTTTGCATAAGGAATCTGAATTTCATTATAACTACATGCCTGTGAGTAGAAGAGGGAAGTGAAAATATCTTGTTTGAAAAACCTTCCAGATAGTTACACCTTTTGTATATAGAAATAGCATTAAAACATAATTACCAATGCAACAAATATCAAATAACACAATCTTTCAACATTGGTTTTTTTTAGAAGAGATTTAATGTAAGGTTTTTCAAAACTTTGAAATTATCTTTTATATTTAGTTGTCTTCCAAATAATATACCCAAGGACCAAGTGTAATAAAAGAAATGAGAATGGAAATTCATAATTATATGTATTCACATTTCTTTATTTCACAGAATAAAGATCTTCAAGATCTTATTAAAGTTGTCAGTGTGACACTTGATCAGATCAGATTCTTTGAGCTGGTTATGATGCAGAATGTGTCTCTTGCTACTACAGCTAGGGGGAGGAAGAGTCATCTTTCCTAGAAACTCTTCCTGATTTTTTAAAAAGTGGTACTGGGGATTTGACTCAGAATTTTTTACACGGGAAGCAGGTGCTCCACCACTTGAGCTACAGCCACTCTTCCTGATGTTTTTTATTAAGATAAATGCTTTCTCAAGCCATACATACATACATACATGCATGCATATGTATATATATGCATACATATATATACATACACACATACATATATATGTACAGGGTAATGTTATTTAATCCTTTAACTTCCATTTGACAACAGAAGGATGTTTCAATACTAACTAATTACTTTCCCCCAACTTTTCAAACTTTGGAGATACTTGTTTAAAAACATTTTTCAAGACACATGTGCAGGTCTTAAGTGCACAACACAATGCCGTGTTAAAACTGGACTGATAAAGCTCCTTGGTCATGAAACAGAATATTGTCCCAAGGTGCCTCCAGGGAATGTCCTAGTTCCCCAAAGGGAAACCACTATGAGGACATCTAACAGCACAGGTCACTTTCACCCCTTTGTGCTTTATAAAAATGGAATCATAGAGAACCTTCTGTATTTAGTTTATTTCATTCCATATGTTCTTTGTGACTTTATCTTTATGATTTCATGTTGTTATAAATCACTCATTAGCATTGGTGGAGAGCCTTCCATGTGTGTCTTTCTAACAATTAATTTAATCAGTCCATTTGGTGGACATGTGAGTGGATTTCATTTTGAGGCCATTATGAATACTGAATATGAATCACTGAGCCATGTGGCCATGATTAAAGACATTATATTCTTGAGTGTGTTTTTGTGTGTGTGTACATGAGAGAGAGAGAGAAAGATGCCCACTGCCCTATGGCAAAGTGTTTAATAATCTCAAAGTAACTGACTTTCTTCCAAGTTCCTTCTGAGCAGCTTTGTCATGAGGGCTCTTGGCTCTATCCCTCCACGCAATCAGTGCCCTGCTCTCTTGGTCCTACTCTCCTCTAAACCAGGACCTCCAAGCTCAATATTTTTTATTGTTCTTCCATTTTAAAGAGCACTCTTCTGTATTAAATCTGTTCTATTTTTTTCCCCAGGAGGTACTGGGGAATGAACCCAGGACCTCATGTATGGAAGGCAGGCTCTCAACCACAGAGCTCCATCTGCTCCCTGCATCCTACTATTTAAACCCATCCTTATTTGGAGAGTGGAGGAACTTTTTTTTTTAACATAATCAAAGTTTTTAAGAGAGTGGTTAGATTTCAATATTGAATATGTAACATTTTAACATGATTTTGTTTCAAAACACCCCTTTGCTCACCCCCAGGAACTGTAAAGCATGTGGAATTTAACACAATCTGTGACTAACAAGTTAACCTACAATAGTTTATGGAAGCTGTCTGTAGACATAAGACTCCTGGGTTAGAAACAAAGGACTTTATTAATCAGTACACAGCAGCAGCATAAGCTTAATATTTGCATCATTTCTTTTGCCCTCCATGTCCCATGAGAGAGATGCAGAGAATCTCATGTGGATACAGCACCTGGACTGGGTTTAAGTCTCTTTTGAGTAAAAAACTCCAGTCTTTTCCAGGGAACCATCAGCACCCCTGCCTCACCCTTTGCCTGGTAGAAGACAGTATCTTTATTAATAGGAAAGCAAACAGTCTGTGCTCTGCTCAAGAAGGAACCAATATCTCTATCTTGCAAAGATAGTTTCTCTACAAACATCTGTGAAAAGATAGTCCAGAATAAATTATGCCAATGCCTCTAACCAGAAGACTTGTCCACAAGAGATAAACACATGGACAATTGTCTCCCAGTGATACCCACCCCTCATTTCTATACTGTATTGCCTTCTGGAAAATTTTCCCATGAGTGTCTGATTGATTGATCTGATAGAGGGCCTGGGAACTGGTCTCATGCACCCCTTGTTGAAAATGATTATCAACACGGTTCCAAGCAACCAGAACAGGCCAGGAGGCACTACAGATGTAAGCATTGTCTCTAGAGTCCTGGACCCAACCTGATGAACTAATCTAAACAATGATCAGGGTTTTCCTCATAAAGCCAAGTGGCTTTCACCTTAAGTTTCTATACTGACTCTTCTGTTGAGCCAGAGGCACTCATTCAGGTATAACAAGATGAATTAGTGATTGCAGAGATGCCACTTTGGCCTCCAAAGAAGATGTTTAGCTTAATATACCATCCACAGCAACCCTGACAAGAGAACTCATGTTGGACTGAAATCAAATGATTACACTGATATAAAATACCCACAATAGGTAAAGCTATAGTGACTGAAAGTAGATTAGCATTAGTTTGGTGATGCAGTGGGAGGGAAGGGGAGTGACTTTTTTGTCTTCCTGGTGTGATGAACATATTCCCAAATTAGACTGTGGTGATGGTGACACAACTCTGTGACCAAAATAAAAAATAAATTGTAAATTTTAATGGTGAATTTTATTCTATGAATTTTATCTCTGCAAAGTTGTTAATGACATAAACAAACTTATGGCTAACATTTGCAATTCCAGATCTATCCTATGAATATCACTGTTAATTAGTGACTTCATAATTGAAAAGTTTCATCTTATGGTGGAGCCATATGGGACGGGTTTGACACCCGAGGTTTCTAGCAGAGATGGGGATCGTGTTCGGTAATGTCAGTGAGGAAGAACTTATCTGGATGCCCCATGAGCACAATGCAGACCAGGAATAAGAAAATGTAAAATTCAAAGTAATGGTATTAATGGGCCATAAGCACTCAGAAAGCTCTGAAAGACAAGAGTAATTAAGAGAAACTTGCTTTCCAGAATGCTGGAGGAAGTCTTCCCATTTAAAGTACACAATTGGAGATTACAAAACTTGCTCATCAAAATCCATTTTGACTTAGTATTAGCAACATATTTTTAGGAGAACAAGAAGTTCATCCTAAATACAGAAATTTGTAGACAAAAAAATTGACCATTATTTTCTTTTATGATGTAACATTTCTTCTAAATGTTGATCAAGACTTCATACATGTCCAATGTAGTCTATATCTCGTATTTCTGGTTACACTAAGAAAGCATTGTTTATTTCATTGCTTTTTAAAAATTATATTCATTTCTTCTCTTATTGGCTATTATTGCTTTTAAATTTTTCTCTTTTACCTTTTGTGTGCAATAATTTGTATTGCTACTTAATCCCTCTTTATGCTGTCCTTCCTTTAGTTTACAGGATTGGCTAATCTGTTCATTCATTTTAATACCTGTTGGCTTCTGAAAAACATTTTCATAATTGGTGATTTTGAAATAATTTTGGATTCACAGAAGAAAGTTGGAAATCTTTTACAAAGACTTCCCATGTATAATTCACCCAGTTTCTGCAAATATTCTCAATTCACTTTCTTGCTCTGAGTGTACACACATATACATATACATATATATAATACATATATATCATATAAAATTCATATTTATATAATATATATCTTTTCTGAAATGTATCTAAATAATGTGTAGATACAATTAGCATTTTTCCTGAAATACAAATATAGTATGAATTTTTTAAATGACACAATATGCCTTCAAATAATCACTGTAAATTAAGAATAGCTAAAAATTAACTATAGTA
>JAQZBX010043895.1:0-21522 GCA_029593785.1 Cabassous unicinctus
ATTTCTGACTTCTTTTGAAAAATCAAAACAATGTGGTATCTTGGTATACAACCCTCAATAGCAACACTGAGCAGGAATGAAGTAGCAGTGTCCCCTTTAAGGTGAGTCTGGCACTTTCCAGCTCACCAGAGCCTCCACCACTCCCTACTGTCCCACTCTACTACCCACTGCCCACTCCATTCTTCTACATTACTTTCTGGCTCCTGGATCCATCTGAATTTGCAACCCTGAATCAAATTCAACAGAAATTATGGGTGAATGGAAACCATCCTTAACTTTCAGGGTTAATGTCACATATGGCCACCATGGTCAGGGTTCAGCTTTACAGAATTCAGTAAGTTACAGATAGAACAAAAAAATCATGACTCTGAAGACTAATGGTCAAATTTGAAGGTCACACCAATTCAGAACAAGAGACAATGCAAAGTCAACAGACAAGGGAGCCAAGACGAGGGAAGGAAGAGTTAGAAGGCACAGATTGATTTGATTAGTTCAAGAATTATTTGGAGAACCAAATAATGTGTTGGGGCCTTTTCTCCGTTGTACATTCCAAGATCCAGAGATGGGTAATGTTGCTTTTAAAGGAGTTATGCCAAGTCCAACACTACATAAAGCCTTCCCTGCTTCCCCGTTCACTTGTCAGCTTTGAAAAGTTAGCATGAAAACACAGTGGGTTAAATTAAAAGTGTAGTCTCTGGAGCAAGGTATTAATGCTCTTGAAATTAAAAGTAAAATTAAACTCTAAAACAAGATTTTTTATACTCATGTATATAACCTATATATATGTTGACTCTGGAAATATGCTGGAATGCACAATAGTCTATGTAAGAAAAATAAAATGATATGCATTTGACAACTAGATGATACTAAAAATTAAAAGAGCTTAGTTTCAGGAGTGGAGGAAAAGAACATGCACAATTTGTTTACTTAAATTAGTAAACTGAAACTAAAATTAGGCAAGAAGTGTGGAATATTAAATATTTACTTCTCAGGGTATTTTTGTGAACTCTGATATTAATGGGTAATAATAATTACTTACCTTATCCAAGACACACTTAGACTAAGAAATTACATTTCCAGCATATAGGTATATGCACCTGTTGATGCACACACATAATTCTCATCAATGTTAACAAAAACAGAGGGAATGCACTAATAGGTAAACATACCCCCAGAAGATTAGCATAAGGGGAAATGGGAAGGGTCTTTTTCCCCTGGAAGTCAGTGTATTAATTCCATTAAAATTTCTCAGAATAAATATGGCCTCCAGAACAGAGAAAAGCTAAGTACACAAATTATTTCACAGACAATGGCCCACAAGACAGGCATTTGTCAGTCTTCTTGTATACTGAAAACCTTGAAGGTGGCTGGAAACTCCATGTGGGTGCTCAGTCAAGGAAATGAGTCATCTACCTGAGTCCCAACCACTGTTCATTATCTTAAACAGGGAAAATCTCACCTTTCTGCTCTTTTCCATTTGTTAATTCAAATCCCCCACTGAAGAGTCTACATGACCACAGTGATACGTCCACCAGCCCCTAGAATAGAACACAACTCGAGTTGCACATGTAACACACAGAAAACCACAGGCATGTGGACAGTGATTAATGTAATGCTAGAGTCAAGAGGATGGAGCTTCTAGTGCAACTTCTGCTATTTAACCAATTAGATGACCTTAATCTAGACATCAGCATGTAGAAGACTACAAAAGAATGATGGGTATGGGTGAAGTTAACTACAAATTGCAAAGCACCATACAGCTGTAAGAAACATAAGCAATTTAGCTCCCACATGTTCTCATTTTAGAGTTTAGAGTCACTTATGGATATTTTGGTATTTTGAATTTTTTTCCATTAAACAAGTAATACTTGTCAATATATATATAACAAGATAAAGAGAAAAAAGGGGGATATCATATATAATCTCACCATCCAGAAATAACACTGTAGTCTATATATATGGGTCTAAACCAGTGCTTCTCAAAAGGAGGCAATTTTGTCCCACCTCCCACCCCCAGGGGACATATGGAAATGCCAGAAGACATTTTGGTTGTCACAACTCAGGGTGGGGGTGCTATTGGCATTCAATGGATAGAAGCCAGGGATGCTGCTAAATATCCTACAATACAAAGGAACAGCCCTCCACAACAAAGAATTATCCAGTCCAAAATGTCAAAAGTGCTGAGGTTGAGATACTCACCTATATGCACATGAAACATCGTAACAATGATGCCAGAAAGCCATTCTAAAATAAATGTCTTCCACCAAATTATGAGAGGTGGAATGGCATCCCCAGATTCTCACACTTAACCAACATTTGCTACTATTACATCATACATGCAATGTACAAATGAAATTTAATGCTGAAATCATAATATGTTCCCTCCTATATATTTAGTAGACGCGGTGTTTATGATAATGTCACACCATTTATTGTTTACTGCCCTTCTGTAACTGCAGGAAGCCAGTGGGGTGACAGTGGAGAGGAGTGATGAGGGTGGTAAGCCGATTTAGGGGTGCCTTTTCATCATTTACTCCTACAAAATATGTTATTTCTCACGCAATGGAGTCACAGTGATGTTACATTGCCCATTGAGCATACATGAGGGACTCAGATTATTACTAAAGTGGAAATTTTCTTGTGGGTAATAATTTTTTGCTTTTCTGATAAATAAGTAATTATTAGGTTAAAAATAAGTATATTGCCCCTTTTGAATGTTCTTAATATTTTTGCACAGCTGAAAAATTAAATATCAGAATTCCACCAAAAATAATGTAGTACTTAAGTTAATAGAAATGGAAAGAGGTCAAATAGGAAAGACTTTCCACTTTTTTTCAAATTGAAGAATATTGTACAAAATGATCCTGGTTAAGTAGGATCATAATAAACACCATGATCTACCATCTGATTTTTTACTTAGAAATATATGGTGTCCATCTTTATATGTCCATAAATATAATTCTAAACAATTATTTTAAAGCACAAAAATATTTTTGTATGGATGTTTCAGAATTTTTTTCAATCCCTACTGTAGATATTTAATGATTTTTAATCTTTCATTAGACTAAACAATGAAATTATGGATTTCACTGTTAAATCCTTAAGTGCATCATGAATTATTTTGTTAACTTGGTAGAAGTCAAATTAAAAGTCAAAATGTGGAATTCATATAACCAAGTTGTTCTATGAAAGGTTTTTTTGAAGAGTGAAATTCAAGTTCACCTCTGTGCTTGCAATTTTCCCTTTTCTAATAATCTATCTTTATTTCTGAAAACAGTGCCCACTGCACTTCCTGGCTGGGGTGATTATTCTCAGTGACATGGATCACGCTATGCCACAGCCAGTCTAACACTGCCTTAGTTAAAATGATTCCAGGTTTTATTTAACCAATTGATTGCTGAATTATTGTTCAGTTAAAAGTTCACAAATAACCACAGCCATTCTGAT
Organism: Cabassous unicinctus; assembly: GCA_029593785.1. Classification (NCBI taxonomy): domain Eukaryota; kingdom Metazoa; phylum Chordata; class Mammalia; order Cingulata; family Chlamyphoridae; genus Cabassous; species Cabassous unicinctus. The sequence goes on from JAQZBX010043895.1 coordinate 3,448, forward strand.
TCAGCCATGAGGGGAGCCCATATTAGCAGTCTATCATTTCTTTAAACTGTCTTTCCAATCATGTCCAATTGTCTACGTGTCAATTCAATTAACATATGTAAATAATTTTAACACATTGTTCCTAAGCACCACATATAAGCCTCTTCTTTCTGACAGGTTGTCAACAAACACTCATGGAGTGAGGCATTATTTGAAATTTCAGGCCTTTTTGTTGCCTCTATTGCCAACATTTTAATTTTGATTTTTCTTCTATGACTTGCTCTGATGAATGTAAGACATTGGAAATGGTTGGCCAACACAATCCCAAGATTCTGGGGGAACATTCAGAAATAACTACATTGTATTATTTTTTAAAGATCACTGCAGTGGATTGTTTTGCCTGGGCATATGTGCCATTAGCACAGGATGCAAAATATTTTTTAACTAAGTAGAAGGATTTCCCAAATGTGAAAAGGTCTCCATGTTTCAATAATATGGATCCTGATGCCATGGTGCTGCAATTCTTCTCTCTAGCCACCAGGGTACTATTTTTTTTTTGCTCTGAGAGGATATGACTAAATGGGGCCTCTAGCCTATAATACCTCTTTTCCAAGTGTGAATTTATTCTTTCCCTCCTTGCTGGCAATTTTTACTTTCCCAGCTTGGCACATAGAATCTTGCAAGTCTCCCTGGAAGGTGACTCATATTTAAATATGAATGGGCAGCTGGCTTCTGTTATCTTAAAGGGTTACATTATGCCATTACACATTTTCAACTGGGGTAAAAACAAACTGTGCTCTTTCCACACATCAATTCCAGTAATATATATTTGTATAAGATCACAGGGACTTATAAAGTATCTGAAATTTTTCCAGCTTTAAAAATTAAGACCACTGTACTATATTTCTTAATAACATGGCAACAAGAAATCCCTTCATTATTTGTCATGCTGTTTAGGACTTATTTCTAAAAAATTATAACAATGGTGGTGGTGTGATGATGATGATGATGATGAAGAGGATGACAACAAGGATATTGACAATGAGAACAATGATGATAATAAGCATTACCACGCTTTCACCATTTACCATATACCAACAGCTTTACATGTAATCTTCACCACAATCCAAAGAAAGAGGTATTCTTATTTTCTGGTCTTTCAGATGAGGTCTCCAAAGGCTTAAGAGCCTTAGTTTCCTGACTGGCTGCTGAAACACATACCATACAATGGGTTGACTTATACAACAGGAATTTATTGGCTTACAGTTTTGAGGCTAGGACAAGCCTGAAATTGAGCAAGGTGCTGCATTATGCCAGTAGACTGTGGCTGTCTTCGGCTGGCTGCCAGCAATCCTTGGGGCTCCTTCATTTTTCCATCACTTGGTGATGTCCTCTTCTTTCTCTTTCAGACTCCACTGACTTCTGGCTTCTCTCAAGGCTTCCTCTCTGTGGCCATAAGGCCTCCAGTAATAGGATTAAGACCCATCCTGATTCAGTTAGCCACATCTTAACTAAAAATAGTATCTTCTAAAGGTCCTATTTACAATAGATTCACACCCACAGAAATGGATTAAGAACACTTTTTTTTTTTTCTGGGATATATAACTCAATATACTGCAGTGGTTAAGGTCAAAGAACTACTAAATGGCAGAGTCAGGGTTTGACACTAGCCAATTTTAACTCCAAAGCCTGTATCCTTAACCATTATGACATATGTTCATCCACCTACCTTAGTAAATTATTTCCTATGGCTATACTAACCAAATCTGGAACCGTTCCCCAGGATATATCTCCACTACAATATCTTTCCTGGCTACCTAAGGCTAGGTGAAATGTCCTGAGCTTTCCTAAAGCATCACGTGTACAACCCTCTATTAGAACAGGCATTGTTCTCACTACCTCCCGCCGAATGGATTCAGGACTCCTTTAAGACACAAATTTACTCATCTCTAGCACACCCGCTACTTGGTAGGAACTTAGTAAGTATTTAAACAAAGAATAAACATATGAACAAATGAGTTATATCTTTTTAATCTTAGAAGAGCCGCAAAGTGAAATTTCTAGCCCCATATTCCTTTTCTATTTTCACATCTTCCTCCACCATGCAATCTGTCTCACTGGAAAACTATTTCAAATCCTGTCTCCTTCCAATGAATGGTGGACACTGGATTAAGACTTCCTGGCTTTGAATCCTGGCTCTGTGACTCACCTGTTGTAGAGCTAGGGCTTACCCCTCTTGTCTCCATTTCCCTAGCTATGAAATGGGTCCTGTAACAGCACCTAATCCACACTACAGGGATGTGGATTAAATGACTTCATGCAGGAACAGTGGTTAGAAAAGTACCTGACACAGCAGGAATTCAGTCAAAACTAAGTATTATAGTAATAGCTGGAGGACTGTAATTCCAAGATATAGTAGCAACTGTGGTGGTAGTAACAGTTTTCACAGGAGGAGTAGGGTAGGGAAGGTTAGGAGACAGTTTCCCTTTTTCAAGTTCATGTGCCATTTGGTATAGTCCTTTCCTTGTAGGGTGAACTTCCTCATCAAAAATAGAGCCAAGCCCTATTTAGGTAGCATATAACTTAGAAAAGTAAAAATAATAATTCTTATGTGCTGTCTTGGTTTGCCATAGGCCTGCCAAAGCAAAGTATAAGAAATGGGTTGGCTTTTCAAATGAGAATTTTATTAGGGGTAAAAGCTTACAGTTCCAAGTCCATGAAATGTCCAAATCAAGTAATCAGCAGACATACTTTCTCACCAAAGTCAGCCACTGGTGATCCTGGGGTAGCAAAGCAACATGGCGGCAGATCTCTGCCGAGGTCCTTGTCTTCCCCTCCAGAATCTACCATATTCCAGAGCTCAGCTGTAGACAACCAAGCATATGGCTTGTCTCTTTCCCGGCCTCCTCTCTCAGTCTCTGCTGCTCTGCTTTATTCCCAAAATCAGCTGTGGGCTATCAGGCATATGGCTCCTCTTTTCAGCCTGGAGCTGCTCCTTGGCCCCGGCCTCTTTGGGGCTTCATGCTTAAGCTTTGGCTGCTAGCAATCCTTGAGTCCTCCTTTTACATTGCAGGGTCAAAAATGACAGAGCTCCCTTTTCCTCTGTCTCTCTGTGTCTCTGTTTATTTGAGACCCAGCAAGAGGACTGAGACCCAAGCTGGCTCGCGCCTCACTGACATAGTTCAATTAAAAGGGTCTCACACCCACAGGAATGGGTTAGTTCAAAAACATAATCTTTTACTTTTTGAAATTCATAAAAGAACTTCAAACATGTCAAGGACTGTGCTAAACATTTAAGTACACTATGTTATTTGATTTTCACAACAACCTTTCAAGGTAAGTCCTATCAACCTCAGTTATAGAGGAGGAACTAGAGATTCAGAGAGGTTAAGTCACTTGCCCATGGACCACACAGCTGTTAGTTGTAGTGCCAGTATATGAACCTTAATTTGTTTGCTTTTTCAATAGCCTCTCCCTTCCACTTGACTGAAAGCACTGTGAGGCAACAGACCTACCACATCTGTCCTGTTCCCCATTATATTCACAGCCGTAGCACAGTGCATAACTGGCAATAAGGAATTTGGGAATGTGTGAGGAAAAAAAGAATGAATAAATCTAGAGCCTAAATGTAACCAAAATGTATCTCTTAGTTATCTGAGATGAATGATATTTTTATGAAACATATTATTGTCAAAATCAGAATTACATAATAATTGTACCTGCTATTTATTGTATGCCCACTATATTCATTATTCTTATGCTCAAAACCTTATACAGACACCTCTAATCCTCTCAAAAACCCTTAATGAAGATATCATCATCTCCATTTTACAGATAGATTATGTTACTGTGTTAGAAAGTAGTAAATCCAGGATTTAAATTCAGGTCTTTCATTCCAAAGCCTATGTCTTTTCTATTCAGGATACTAACTGTGGAGGAGGAGCAATGGCAGATGCATGCTCTGTTTATTCTCAAAGGGTCACATGAGGTTCATGCCAACCAAACTCTTGTAGTTACAAGAAGCTTTATGACTCTATTAGACTGTGGACCCACAAAGGACATTCAGTGTCCATCATGCCAGAGTATTCTAGATGTGCCATGTGCAGAATCTTGTTTGTGCCTTCTCCCTGAATAAAGGATATTCTACAGGGTTTAAGAAACACTGAGTCATGTACCTTCTGCTGCCTAATTCCTTTGGGAAACAGGTACACAAGTTTGCAACTCTGACCTTTGAGCTTGAACAGTGGCTTTATCCCAATACCTGACGATGAGTTTTAAGTTACTGTACCTTCATGCTCTCTGGCAAAATGTTACACCACGCCATGGATTTGTTTATACATATCAGTAAAGTCCTGCAAACTCTCTCCATTTCTCTGCTGGTTAACCAATCCTGAAGTGTCTTACCATTCCCACTGGATGCTCTAAATAATATCTTCCGATGAATAGACAATAGCTTTATCCTTGGTTCACTCATTCTTTTACTCAATAAATAATTATTGAGTACCTACTAATAACACATCATGCATGGTCCCTTTGTAAAGGGTACAGAGGAGGCATCAAATAAAATAAATGACATTAGCTGCTATTGTCCTTGACTTTCTTCATCTCTCAGTGCATAAAAGGCAGAATAATGCCCCCCCCAAAAGATGTGCAAATCTAAACCCCCAGAACCTGTGAATATGTTACCTGACATGGCAAAAGGGATTTTGAAGATAAAATTAAGGTTAAGATTCTTGAGATGAGAAATTATCCTGGATTATCTGGGTGAGCCCTACTAGTCATGTGAACCTTTCCTGGCTGAGAACAGAGGTAGAGGAAGTTGTGAAATTGGAAGAAGGGTCAGAGAAAAGCCTGGCTTTGAAGATGGAGGAAGGGAGCCATGAGCCAAGGAATGTGGAAGTCTTCTACAAGCTGGAAAAGGCACGGAAACAAAGAATCCCTTAGACCAGGGGTTCCTAATCTTTTTTGTTCCTCGGACCCCTTTGCCCAGTCAGGTGAAAACCACAGAACCCTTACTAAGTCCACACTATACTGTGTATTATTTAATAAATACATCACAGCTGCACCAACACGTCCCCACAAGAATAATGTTTTTTTTTTAATTTTCAGTTGAAGCTCATGGACCGCTTGAAACCAAGGGGTCCATGGATCCCTGGTTAAGAACTCCTGCCTTAGAGCCTCTAGAAAAGAATGCAGCCCTGCTGATACTTTGATTGTAGCCGAGTCATACTTAGAACTGTAAGATAATAAATTTGTAAAGCTTATGCCTCCAAGTTTGTAGCAATTTGTAAAACCAATATGAAACTAATACCCTGTGAATCCCAAAAAAAAACAGTATTCCCAGGCCTCCAAATAATAGGAAACCTGATTTTTAAAAAGTATTTCAAGAGTAAAAATCAATTTTTGTACCTGAAAATTAGAAAGTACAAGAGATCTGATGAATAATAAATATTAGCATTGGATGCACTTGATACTAGCTGCAAAAATACCTACTGCATACATCACACTGCCAATCTTCCAACACTAACACACAGCATTAGTGGATTAAAATGGCTCCCTCACCAGTATGGATACTTAGCCATTCCTTATAAACAGTCGGTGCAACTCCAAAGTGCTCACTGAGAAGAACATCTTAGAAATTTCGGCATCAATCTGCAGAATTACTTAATTTTTCTTTTTTTTTTTTTTTTAACTTCAAATATATTCATTGGTCACATTCATCTGTAAATTTGTTCTTTCATAAAAAGTATTTTCAGCTCAGATCATTTCATTCACTTGGAGAGGAAAGAAAAACAGATTGGAGTTGTGCCAAAGAAGAAAAAATTTATTTTCTTGAAGTGGAGGGTCTTGTTAAAATGAAACATCTTTCCCATGAAATGGATGGTAACACAACACAACAGAATATGAATAAAGCCCTTTCGTAATATTTTTTCTAAAGATCACTTGCATTTTAAAAATTGCCTTTTATATCACCCCTCGTGATATTTAAAAAGTTAAATCACCTCTGAACAAAAGTTATCTTTTCTTTGCAATACTGGTTAACTTACATGTTTTTATGATGTTATCTTTAGTCAAGGAAACTTACCAAAAGAAAAGATCATTTACAGTAAAAAGAATAATTTGTATGATTTAGAAAGGGGCTAATAAAACCCTAGATTTTCCCAAGGTAATACATGTGCGCTGCACGCCCATAATTGTGCTTAACAACTGGAAAAACATTACTTGTGTTTAATATTCCACAAACAATATATTCATTTTACATGCATTTAATATATGTAATTTTAATATCTAAGCTTCTAAATATTCACTAGTCATTTTGTAATGAGTAATGAAAGTATCATGCTCGTGGACTTTCGGGGGCAGAGGGAGTGTATACATTTTTAAGAAAATGCATATCTACTTCCCCCTTCAAGAAAAAGGGGGGTTGGTAGAAAAGGAAAATGTTAATGGTGTCAGGGTGTTTGGACCATTGGTGAGCAGGTGTGGGCTGGTGAATGGGCCTCTAGTGAATTGAAAGCTTTTAAAAGAGATTGATTCTCTCATGTTATTTCAAATATGCTTTTAAAGGTATTAATTACTTGTGGAAAAGATTCTCCATTTGCCTCTAAATTGTTTCTTTGGGTGATTCTTTCCCTGCAAAAATGCCTGGAGTAAAAATGAACCTTCTGCACCATAATTTTAAAGAAAATATTTAAAATCATATATTTTATATGTAAATATATGTATATTTTATATAAATATATGAAGTGCCTTAAAATAACTTCAGAGGTCTCTTAATTTGTATGTGTGCATGTCTTATAGAATTATATGAAAACTTCTACTACTCAGTGTACCTTGCAGAATTGTGTAGATTATAATCAGGCGCTAATTGTATCTCTACTACCTTCATCCCTATTGGCAATGCTACAAAGTTGTTTATTCAGTGATGCTTCGGTTTGATCTGTTAAAGACACCTGAGGAGCTATTACTTGATTACAGTGATGTCTGCCCCTGTAATCGGAATGCTAAGCACAATTCCATACTGCCTTTGTGGATTAATTCTTGAGTTTTAACAGCCCAGAGCAGCCAGGTTCACCTGAAAAAGATTTTTGTAGCCTCCCAGACACAGAATATTCTCACTGTGCACAACTAACGATTTCCAACAAAGAGGCCATTTTGTCAATTCGCTGTCCAGAACTCTGGTTAATGAGTCATAGGCAGCAGAATAAAGAAACTTAATACTCTTGGCATTAATGAGTAGGGTAAGGATTAGTCATTTTAAATGCTCCTTAGTAATGCCATAATGTAACAAAATAACACTTAAAAAAAAAAAAAAAAAAAAAAAAAAAAAAAAAAAAAAAAACAGGCACCTTAATGTTTGAACAACTACTTTAACCCAGTATCTCCCAAAATCTGCTGGAATCTCTTCCCTATGCTGAGATTTCTATAGAACTTTCTACACAAACATTTTAAAACAAAACAAAACAAAAAATACCTACAAAAAGTAACTGAATCAATTTTGTTGACTCCTGTTAGATTTTTAATAATACTACAGCTATTCTCAATCAGTAATGCAAAAAGCTTCATCACTAATGTAATATATAGAGAGATTAAGTCAAACCAGGAAGGATAAAAATCTACATCAAAAATGCATCTTTTTTTGGTTGTTGTTGTCTGAAAATGCATTTCGATACATTGGGTGAACATCTAATTTTTAAAATCAACACAAAAGACAGAAGCATTTCTCTCAAGGTTCCCATCAGGATAATGTACTCTAACAGTTTATAAACACAAGCCAGGAATTAAAATTTAAAAATACCCCAGGTCACACACACACAAAATCTCACTTTATAATTAGAGTAAAAAACTACTGGTACTCAGTAGAGATTAAGAAGGAGATGGTTTCTGAAAATGTGCATAAGAGCAATGAAAATAAACAACTTCCACACTCGGGTGGCACAATTCTATTCCCTTGTGGTGGTAACACAAAAAGGAGTCTCAAACAAGCTCTGAAAATAAGCATATTTTAAGTAAAATTTAGCTTTCCAGCCAACTACATTTTCGGCTGGAAATGATAAATTAACATAAAGATGATATAAGGATGTGACGAAGGAGCCTAATAAATTTACTGAAGAATCAATACAAGCTAGATATGTAAGATGTAGTGAAAAAACTATTTGGGGTGGCTCCTCCTTAAGCAAGAATGGTCTGGGCTTTATCAGAAACTGCGCTTGCATAACTAATCAGTGGCAGAACTGGCCCAAGTTCCATAATGGGAGTCCCAGGCAGCCCCTTGTAATACATATATGCTCAAAACTCATTACTTTTGATATGCCTTGTTCTTGACCTAAATGCAAAAGTAATTCTTCCTTGGGGCACATGATATACATGAAAAAGTACAACTTCTTTTTAAAACACCATTAGAATATTTTATTGTGTGTGGACATACACTCTTGTTACTCCTAAATGCTATTCTATTGAGTACAGTTTGTATTCACTGGCAAAGCGAAATCTCCAGGGAAGCTGGAGAGGGAATGCAATTTCTAGTAATAACAGCTCACAACAGTGAATACTATCCACTTATCCCCACAATTTCCAGCTATTTTGGACTCCTTTCTGAATTAACCTTTCATATCAAAAGGAGCAATTCTGCACACTAGAGACTCCGGCACAATTTCATGCATAATTTATTCACTCAGTTCAACATTAAACGCACAGTCCTTGACTTTGTCAAGGTGGATTCTGTTGGCAGACTTCACAAGCAGCAAAACAGGGAGAAATGAGATCTACAACTCAACCTCTTCACCTATTCTGTCTGGTAAGGAATGGTGGGTAGGGGTGGCAGAAAGAGAAAAATAAGTCAAAATGCTAGTATAACATATCGTCATCTGTAGAATCTCTGACAAGCATATAGTATTTTCACATCTGTAGTCTCTCAAAGGTTTTTAAAAACAAAACAAAAAAAGTCCAAAAATACATAGCAAGCCTGAATTCTCTTTCATCAACAAAAGTCTGATGCAATTTTTCACCTTCCTGAAAATTTCACCATTCATGGAAAAACAGTACTTTTATCCTGGGTTGCTGAGTAGGCACTGTTGGGAGAAATTACTCAAAGTTGTTATTCAAACAGACCCGTGCACTAGCTTGAGGTCATATTAGAAGAGCTCATTTTCAAAATTTAAATAATACAGACTTTCCAATGAGATCCCAAATCCCAGATTTGCATTCCCAAATTGGCCCTCAAGAATATAGATATTCATTTTCTCTTCCTAAACTGCCCATTTGAACCATCTAATGAGGGATGTGTGCAACCAGTTGTAAAAATGGAACCCTGATACACCCCAAAACTGATCTGCAGCCTTTTCAGTGTCAGATGAAGCTCAGAGCATAAGGGAGATCCCTTTTCTCTCCTTCCAAAGGCAACCTCATTCAAATCCATTGACTCCAGATGCCAAAGTCCAACTATTGTCCAGACTGGAAACCACAGATTGCTCTATTTCTCAATCTCATGGATTAAACAATTTATGTCCATCCTGTAACAGAAAAGTGTTTCCCCCTCTCCCCATCGATGATGATACTGACTTCTGATTACTACTTAATATATATCAGCAACTTCACTATGGGCTTTATAGGCATTATTGAATTTATTCCTCCTAACACCATCATGAGAGTTATTAACATCCACATTTTGCAGATGAAGAAAATGAGGCACAGGGCTCAAAAGGACTAAGCATACTACCTCTCTAGCTGACCTCAATTACTCTTGAAAGGCAAATGGCAAAACTAAAGCAATAATTAAATTTTTACACAGAAACAGATACCAAGTGATTTCATTTAATACAGTGGACAAAGTGACTTGGTGTCTATTTTTAGCACCTTTTAAAATACTATCTTCCATCAACAGCCTGGACCTACTTTCTAATCCTTTGGGTAATATGAGACCTAGGAGTATATGTGATGTCTTTGGAAATATCAAAAAGCACTGGAAATTTTCACTCAGGACACTTGGGCAAAAGCCTTTAGATTGAGTCTTTCTTAAGCCAGCAGCCCCCACAGTCTAGTTAGAAGAAGCCCCAAGCACCTAAGTTGGAGTCTTACCAAAACTGGCCTTACTTACTTTTATAATTTGCCTTTAAATTTATTGCAAGACCATGAAAATTATATCCCTCTGGTACAAAGCAGCTCACTGAGAGTCTAGCAGACCTCCTCGGTTACCATTCAGCAGTCTTTTTAATGTCCCAAGGCAGTTTCTGGATTTGGACCAAACTGTTGAAATTGTTGAAAACTCAGAGGTACAGGAGGTTTTCCATTTATGACACTTTCAACTCCAAAGACATTGATTTGCATCCTGATTATGACATACCAAAACAAAGCATAGAAGCGTCATTTTACCTTTGATTTCATTTATCCCCCTCCCCAAATCACCATGCAAGTTGTAATGATTGGCAGTTGGTGGGAATAGTGTGAGGCACATAGAATACCTGAACTCAAGACACAATGGCAGCATCTGGCTGAGTGTCCACCCTAGCTAAAATCCTCGAATCCCCTCCTCTCACCTCCTTTGCTGCTGCCACCTCAAGAACAGTGAAGGCCCAAAGAGTCACCCCATAATTTCAGATCCCTGGAGCAGGATCTCATGCTTCCAGTGTGGAAAACACATCACACAGCTTCTAAAATTCTAGTTATCAGAAGCTGAGCAACACTGCAGTCTGCTGGCCTACATACAGGCTGTACTAATGGCAGGGCTTTGCTTCTGATACAAACTTGGAAGAATGTCAGCTCCTTTGTTTCCTAGCCTGGTAACCGTGGGCATATTACTTAACCTCTCTGCACCTGAGTTTCCACATTGCAAAACAAGTTAATATCCACTTTAGAGAATTGTGACAATTTAACCTGATAATGATTTTAAGTTGCTTAATCCAGTGCCTGGCACAAAGGAGTTCAATATTCATAGGTGACATTTATCTGCTTTCCATATGATCTCAATTATAATTTTAATCTACAGGACAAATCCATGAGGTGGTTATTGTAGCATTCATTATACAGGTGTGAAAACAAAGTTACATGTGTGACTGCTGTTCAACTGGTATGTGGCGAACTGACTTGGAACACACTTCTCTTTGACTTCTAAGCCCAAAGAGCTTAAGTCACCCTACCATGCTGCCACACTAATAAAGGGTTGCTAAAAGGAGCTTTGCAAGAACTGAAGAAGTTCTGAGGAGGAATTTGTGAAAAGCCATAAACTTTACTTGCACCCAAATAACTTTAATCCTTTACTGTTCTTCCTGCAGCATTCTCTAAGCACTCCAAAAAAGGATGTCCAAATACACGTGCCCTGAAGTAGACACTACTGGCACTCCACCAAGTTCCCCTTTATCTGCCAGTAAACCCAGCCACCAGCTGCTGGGAGGACCACTGCTAAGGTTTATACCTGTGACCTTCTCAGAAGATTTTCCCTTGGCTGATGGGAACCATGCTCACAGAGACAGAGACTTCAGGAGGTTACATGCAGGCCCTTCCTCTAAATTGTTACTGAGTGATACAGGAGTCAAAGGCCCCAGGCAGGACAAGTCTGTGGTGTGGTTTATGCACATGTTAGGCCCCCATGTTCATAGGTCAGACGGAGACTAGACTTTACATTAGTTTACCCCCTTGCTTATTAGCTCTTCCCCCTTCACTACTTCACTTCCATCTCTCTTACACAGGCTTCTCATAAGGAGCTCTCCCTATACAAATCACATGCAATGGAATCCCTGTCTCAGGCTTTGCATGCAAAGAAAGGGACCCAAGAAACCCCCTCTCACTTCCTGAACCACTTCCACACTTTTTCAGTTTTACTTGATTCCCCTGTGTGCCAACCTCCACTTGTGCTTGCCTCACCCCGCATGTTCTCTACTATGAACTGTGCTATTCTGACTCCAGTTTCCCCGGTTTGAAAAACTGCCCTACTACATCTATGCCTTATGATTCAAGGAGGTTGTATCTAAGTATGAGGGTCAGAGAGTCCAATGTGAAAACCAGTGCTTTAAGGAAATTGTATTTACTTTTAAATTGCCAGTACAGTTTTTCAGCATTTACAATGAGTGATAGTAAGCATCATTCTAATGCTTTATTTGAGCTCCAAGTGCCAAAATGCCTGTTGATATAAAATACCTTATGCTAAGATACTCAGGAAGTCCTTTAGCCCATCCTGAATGGGGTTAACAAGAAACCACCCTGAATAAGTAACTTACCACATGCCGAATAGATTAGTGTGTTATACCTACTAAGTCATATTCTCTAACCTGTTTTTCTCAACTGTAATAACCACCAACATTCAAATCCCTTCAGACTTTGAGCTAAACCATTTTATTAGCTTTATCTGATAATACATCCCTCTACATCAGGATGGCAAATAGTTTTCATGTCATATTGGTACAACTGAGAGTGCCTGCATGAAACACTACTTGGAGAAGCAATCACAGGACATATTCAGGCTCAGCTGGAAAGGGTGCAGCAGTGGACTAGTAATGCCTGCCAAGGGTACAAGAGTAGTGAATGCTATATTATTACACAATTCTTCCCAAGTGACAGAAAAAATTCAAGCTAGCTTAAGAGTTGGGAAAAGATGCCAGAAGGGGACAATGTCTCACAAAACTGGGACGGTCAGGGGTGGAGTCAAATCACCAGATTTGTCTGTCTGTCTCCTGTTTTGTGTTTCTCATCTCATAGCTCAGCCGTTTGTTTGATGGACTCATGTTCTCCTGCTCTAGATAGGCACTGGGGATTGAAGAGGGTTGTGTCATGGACACAAATATCCTCAACTTACAACATCCCAGCTATGACCCTGAAGGGGATTTCTTAACATTATTCTGTATCTTCAGTGACACAGCAGGATTCTGTTTGGCCCTGCTTTGGGTCATTTGACCACTGTTTGGGCAATCACTGTCCTGGGGAATATGATAGTGTGATTGGCAGTCCATCTAGAATTGGGTAGAGCTATAACCAAAAGGAAAAGGAATGCTGTTTACCATAAGGAAGAGTGAAAGGGCAAACGAATAAAAAAAATACATGCCCACTCCAGGTAGCACACATATCATAGATCCCACCCTTATTCCACACCCTAAATTCCAAACATCATTGAGCACATGATGCCCTCCTCTCTTCCACTCCACCTTTTGCCATTTTATTAACCACCATTCTAGGGCATCTACAATCCTACCCTCAATCACCAAATAAAGAAAGAATATTTCCTTCCTTCCTCTCTCATGATCATCTCAATTGATACAGAAAAGACTTTTGAGAAAATCCAGCACCCTTCTTGATAAAAACACTCAGAAAGCTATCAAAAGAAGGGAAATCCCTCAACATGATAAAGGGCATATATGAAAAACCCACAGCTAACATCCTACTTAATGGCGGAACACTGAATGAAAGCTTTTCCTCTAAGATCAGGAACAAGACAAGGATGCCCAATATCACCACTGTTATCCAGCATTGTAGTGGAAGTTCTAGCCAGAGCAATTAGCAAGAGAAAGAAATAAAAGCTTTCAAATTGTAAAGGAAGAAATAAATTTTCCCTGTTTGCAGATAACATGACCCTATATACCGAAAATCCTGAAAAAAAAAACACAAAAAGCTCTTAGAGCTAATAAATGAATTCAGCAAAGTGGCAGGGTACAAGATCAACATCCAAAAGTCAGTAGTGTTTCTATACACTAGTAATGAACAATCTGAATAAGAAATCAAGATAAAAAATTGCACTCACAATGGCAACTAAAAGAATCAAACATCTAGGAAGAAATCTATTCGAAGATGTAAAGGACTTGTACACAGAAAACGAAACACATTGCTAAAAGAAATCAAAGACCTAAATAAATGGAAGGACATTCTGAATTCATGGACTGGAAGACTAAATATTGTTAAGATATCAATTCTACCTAAAGCAATTTAGAGATTCAATATAGTCCTAATCAAAATTCCAATATCCTTCTTTGCAAAAATGGAAAAGCCAATCACCAAACTTATATGGAAAGGTAAGAGGCCCCGAATAGCTAAAACCATCTTGAAAAGGAAGAATGAAGTTAGAAGACTCACACTTACTGATCTTAAAACTTATTACAAAGCAACAGTAATCAAAAAAGCATGGTAGTGGCACAAGAACAGACATACAGACCAAGAGAATTGAATTGAGAGCCCAGAAATCAACCCACACATTTATGGCCAACTGATTTTTGACAAGACCACTGAATTGGGAAAGAATAAGTCTCTTCAACAGATGGTACTGGGCATACTGGGTCTCCCAAGTGAAAAAATTCAGGTGGACCCCTACCTCACACCATATACATAAATCAACTGATAATGGATCAAGGACCTAAATATAAGAGCCAAAACTATCAAACTCCTATAAGGAAACATAGGGAAACATCTCCAGGACCTTGTGTTTCCTAGATTTCACAGCCAAAGCACAAACAACAAAGGTAAAACAGATAAATAGGACCTCACCAAAATTAAAAACTTTTGCACCTCAAATGACTTTACCATGAAAGTAAAACAACAACCTACACAATGGGAGAAAATATTTGAAAACCACATATCCAATAAGGGTTTAATATCCAGACTATATAAAGAAATTCTTCATCCCAACAATAAAAAGACAAACAATCCAGTTTAAAAAAGAGACAAGAGACTTGAATAGACATTTCTCCAAAGAAGATATACAAATGGCCAAAAAGCACATGAAAAGATGCTCAACATCATTAGATATTAAAGAAATTCAATTAAAAACCACAATGAGATGTCATTTCATACCTACTAAAATGCCTATTTTATAAAATTTTTAAAAAAAGGGAAAAATACAAATGGAGACAATGTGGAGAAAAAGAACACTCATTCCTTGCTGGTGGCAATGTAAAATGGTACAGCTGCTATGAAACGCAGTCTGGCAGTTCCGCAGAAAGTTAAGTATAGAATTATCATATGACTCCACAATCCCATCTCTAGGTATATACTAAAACAATTGAAAGCTGGAACTCAAACAGATATTTGCATACTGATGTTCATAATGGCATTATTCACAATTGCCAAAAGGATGGAAGCAACCCAAGTGTCCATCAACAGATGAATGAATAAACAAAATGTGGTATATGCATGCAATGGAATATTATTCAGCCATAAAAAGGAATGAAGTTCTGATATATGCAACAACATATATATATATATATATATATGTCCTGGAGACATCATGTTGAGTGAAATAAGCCAGACACAAAAGGACAAATACAGTTTGATCCCACTGTTATGAAGTAATTAGAAAATCAAACTCATAGAATCAGAATCTAGACTACAGGTTACCAGAGGACAGGGTGGTGATAGGGAATAGGGAAGTAAGGCTTAAAATATACAGAGTTTCTATTAGGGATGATGGAAATGTTTTGGTAATGGATAATGGCAATGGTAGCACAACACTGTGAATGTAATTTACAGTACTGAATCATATATTTGAATGTGATTTATGTGACTAGAATGTTTTTTTTAAATCCATGAAACTGCACAACACAAACAGTGAACCCTAAATTCAATCACAGACTATAGTTAATAGTACAATTATCAAAACGTGCTTTCATCAATTTTAACAAATGAACCAAACTAATGCAAGGTGTTACTACAGGATGGTATATGGGACTCCTGTATTTTATGTATGATGTTCTGCAAACCAATAACTTCTCTAATAAAAAAAAAAGTATTTCAGAGATTAACAGATCACTTTGGGTGTTTCTGGTGTTCTGTGAGAAGGACCACAATTATGGTGGCAGAATTCTAAAATGGCCACTCAAGTTTCCCAGCTCCTGGTTATTCAATCAAACACTAATCTAGATACTGTTATGAAAGGACTCTTGAAGGTATAATTAAGGTTACTAATCAGTTGGCCTTAAAATAGGGAGATTATCTGAGTGGGTCTAATGTAATCACATGAGTTCTTTAAAAGAAAGAGAGTTTTTTCAAGTTGAGAGTAGAAGAGAAAGTCAGAAAGAGTTGAAGTTGAAGGATTCAACTGTTGGTTTCAAGATGGAAGGAACCACGTGAGAAGGAAAGTGGGCAAAATAAAGAAGCAGAGACAATCCTCAGCTAACAGCCCACAAGGAAACAGGGACCTTTGTCCTACTACTGCAGAAACTTTACTGTGCCAACCACCTGAATGAGTTTGGAAATAAACTCTTCCCCAAAGCCTCCAAATAAGAGCCCAGTCTGGCTGATAGCTTAATTTCTGCATTGTGAGACCCTGAGCAGAGAATACACAAGCCTGCCGCTAAGTTTGTGGTAATTTGTTACACAGCAAGAAAAAACTTAACCATTTTTTCCTGAGATCTCACAGTGTAGTACAAAACAATAGGGAATAAGAGTTTTGATGACACTTCTTCTCTGCACTCCAGGAATGTGGTAAAGTGAAAGCACCCACACATCAAACCACTGGAGGATTTCCAGTCTTGAATATGTTCTGCTTGGCTATTAATGAATGACAATATCTATACGCAACCTAAAAAATCAACAAATGATCAATTCCTTCAAACTCCTCATTTCTAATTATTTTACTAAACAATCTTTTTTTCTATATATAGTCAGCCAGTTTTTATACACACATAGTAACAATATTGGATAACTTTGTAATGTATGTTCCAGGAAATGTTTTGAAAATATGTGATTATTTTATTTTGTTAAGATAAACTTTGTATTTAACTTCTGAAATGCCGTTGTCAGCTTGATTTTCTCTCTCCTCCCTCTTCACCCTCTCTTCTTGTACAATTTCACCTACTCCCTTGGAATCCAGCAGAAAAACTTGTAACTCAAATTTCTAACTCTGGCTCCAATCTTTCTCCCCAAATGTTGATCCATTTACTCACATGTCCATTTAATTCTACCTGGATATCTCACAGGCATCTCATGGTGGACAGTATTAGTTTTCTAGGGCTGCTAGAAAAAATTACTAAGAACTGGGTGGCTCCCAGGATGAGCCTCCCTGGCACCAAGGGATTACTACCAAACACCGGCTGGTGATGCAACTGGAAAAAAAACTTGAGTAAAAGAGGGAAAAGGTAAAGACAAATGAGTTTATATGGATAAGAGACTTCAAAGTGAGTTGGGAGGCCATCAGAGAGGTAACGCTTATGCATGTCTCCACAGGATCTCATGATAGCCAAAGTAGATATTTCCCCACATAGTGGGGCTCCTGAGGGTTCCAGAAACACCCAGGTCCTATGGTCATGGCAGATAGCTCCGGAGTTTGGTGTCTCACCAGTGGGCCCTACTTTGGAGTTTGTGCTCCCGGGTGTGACAGAGCTGGACTCAGACGTGACTTCTCTACACATGCCTCTTCTGTCCCTTTTATTTGAACCTATAGTTGGTCCTGGAGTTGGTAGGTGTACATCCAAGAGACTTGAATCTCTGGGCTGTCCATGTGTCAGCTGGGTCCTGAGCCTCAGCAGAGTTGCAACACCTACTCTCCAGTTCACTGGACTCACCCAAGGACAACTAACAAGGAGGTGAGGATGGACAACCACCAAACCAAGGAACCGAGAGAGTCAACAACTGCAAGCAAGAAAGTCCCATCCTCCAGCCGTATGGGATCGAAACCCCTCTCAATTAGAGGTGGAGTGGGCATCACCATCCCAGGATTGGGGAATAAAATATGGACTAGAGTGGACTTATTGTTATTCTACTACAGACTTACTGTGATTCTAGCAATGGAAGAAATTATATCATTGATGTGGAGACAGTGGCCACTGGAGGTGCTCAAGTCAGGGAGAGGGAAAAAGAGGTGCAATATGGGGGCATTTTCAGGACTTGGAATTTACCTGAATGACATTGCAATGACAGATACAGGCCATTATATATCCTGCCATAACCTACAGAATTGGGTGGGAGACAGTGTAAACTACAATGTAAACTATAATCCATGCTTAGTGACAATGCTGCAAAATATGTTCATCAATTGCAATGAATGTACCACACTAATGAAAGTTGTTAATGTGGGGAAGAGTGGGAGGTGTGGGGAGTGGGGCATAAGGGAATCCCTTCAATTTTTTTATGTAACATTTCATGTAATCTAAATCTTTTAAAAATAATATATATATATATATA